>SRZU01000184.1:0-100086 GCA_013183765.1 Fusarium xylarioides
AATAGTCTTTGCAGCTATCCCTATGATAAGTAGGTCTTCTTCCTCGCTGTATCCGTCATCTGAGCTAACAGCATCATCATCATCGCCGCCGTTGGAGGCGTGATCAGGCATTTCGAGATCGTCACAGCCGGGGGTCAGCCTCGCAGCCTCGTACGGATCGAGCAAAACTGTACGTTCGTTTTCAACAAGCGGCAAAACAAGCGGACGGCAGAAAAGCAGCCAAAAAGTCACCATTTCGGTTCTATTTCTTGTTGACCTTTCCCTATTGAGTTTACGGCAAAACAGGTACATTGCATAAATGCGGTCCGGATCGAAAATCCCTCAAACGTACAATTCAACACCAAAATCGTCCAATTTGGGAATAGCCTCCTGTTCAAATTTCACGGACCGTATCGAGTGGCGCCGTACGTATCGATTGGATCAGGGCCTAAAAGTCGCTGAAATCTCCTGCAGCCCGCGGCCATTTCACTCGGTCCCCCTCCAGCTCCCGGGCTCTTTTTTTCCCCATCTTCAACACCAGCAAAACTTCACTTTCATTATCCTTTTCCCACGACAAGAGTGAGCACCCTCTTTTGGTGCTCGTGTCATTTCTTCGCCATGGGTATCCTCCAAAAGATGGCTTGGTCCAAGAGTACCAGGATCAAGGTGATGATAGCCATTGACACTTTGTTTTTCCTCGTCGAGATCGTCTCTGGCTTCCTTGCCCACTCGCTAGCCCTCATGGCCGATGCTTTTCACATGGTTAGTCAATCGCATCTGTTTCGCGCTGCATGCGAATTGATGGATAGAACATCAGCTAAATCTGCGCAGCTCAATGATATCATCTCGCTGGTCATCGGCCTCTGGGCTGTGTCCGCCGCGCAAAAGACCTCCACTGACGAATTCACCTTTGGCGTACGTCTTCCAAACCATTCCGCGCCCCATTTAACGCCGATGCGCTTGTCTAACTGTCTCCTAGTGGGTTCGCGCAGAGATTCTTGGTGCCTTTTTCAACGCCGTTTTCCTTATCGCCCTCTGTGTTTCCATCGTCCTCGAAGCGTTGACCCGATTCATCGAACCACCCGAGATCAATAACCCCAAGCTCATGCTCATTGTTGGTTCTGCCGGCCTGTTCTCCAACTTTGTCGGTTTCTTTGTCCTCGGCGGCCACGGTCACTCTCACGGACCCGGCGAGCACGACCACGATCATGAGCATGGACACTCTCACGCCCACGTCCACGACGAGGAGGAGGGCAACGCTGGTTACCAAACCCAGGGCACACTTGCAGACGAAAGTGGCCGTGCTGCCGAGGTTCTACCCGAGGCCGTGATCCGCCGTGCAACAGCCTCCAAGAAGTCCAACGGCAAATCCAGCGATCAGCGACATAGCCGAGATGCATCCACACGAGGCCGCGACTATCATCGATCCAGTAGGAGTGGACATGCTCGTTTCGCTAGTCTCGATGACTTGAGCATTCACCCAGCAAGTTTCCGACAAAGCATTATCGAAGCTACGCGTGGCGAGACCAACGAAAGCACTAGCGAGAGCGAGACCGACGCCGAGAACTCTCTGATAATAGAAGAGGACGAGGCGCATGAGGAGTCACCTCTTCTCAAAGACGTTGCTAAGAAGGGTTCTTCGCTTGGTCATAATAGAAAAGGCTCCCACTCTCATTCCCACTCTCGACGACCTAGACGGGACTCGAGCGTTCATCACGGCCACCACCACACTCTTCCCAAGAAAGCTGGCAAGAAGGACAGCCACAGCCATAACCACGCTGATATGGGTATGAATGCTATGATTCTTCACGTCATTGGAGACATGCTTGGAAACATAGGTGTCATGGTCACGGCTCTCATTATCTGGCTGACGGACTGGCCTGGCAAAGTCTACGCTGATCCCGCCGTCTCCCTGTTCATCACCGCTATTATCCTCAAGACTTGCATTCCTCTTACCCGAGGCACTGCTCGTGTTCTTTTACAGGCCACTCCTGAGCATATTAGCGTCCCTGAGATTAGACAAGACATCGAAGCTCTTCCTGGCGTTATTACTTGCCACCATATTCACGTCTGGCAACTCTCAGATACCAAACTTGTCGCTAGCATGCACCTTCAAGTGTCTTTCCCCATCGATTCTCACAGTGGCGAGAAGTACATGGAGTTGGCCCGCCGAGCCCGGAAATGTCTCCATGGTTTCGGCATTCACAGCGCTACGATACAGCCCGAGTTCTGCTTCGATCAGAAGCACTCACACGATGCAGAAGCTGCTGCTCTGTCCCTAGACGGCCCCGTTGATATCAACAAGGGTGATAGTTGCCTCCTTGAGTGTATCGATGACTGCCAGGCCCAGGGTTGCTGCCCCGCCGACTCGTCATCCAAGGCTTCGTCAACAAGACGATGTAGTGAATCGTCGCACAGCGCCACCAGCCCTCATGCGCACGATCACGATCACGGCAACAACCACCAGCACTAATCTCCTACCTAGCATATCGGGTTTTGTTCCGTGCTTTGCTTTTAGGGTGTTTTGGCCCCTGACACCCGCACCTATTTTCTGTCTTTATTATACAACGAATAATTTCTCCTTGGTCTTTAAACTAAAAGGTTTGGCGTTCTATCGTGCGGAAAGATAGACTCTCCGGTATGGGGTAGTCTTATTGTTGGGCAGCATTTGGCACGAGAATATGTGGTATTCCAGAGGTAGATGGTACCTTTTTTTGTTTTGTATGATAGATAGTGGTAGGCATCACGCGGATTGAAATTTTCTTTTATCTCACAGCATCTATTCTCGCCGTGTTTTGCCATGAACGGCCTGTAGCTTGCGCTGTTGTGCTATTTCTTGAGTAAGGATGTCTAGTCGAGCTTGTCCTGCGCAATATGGCATCGTCCCTAGAGGCACAATATTAATCACTAGCAACGTATATCTGTTTATTCATTTTGAAAATATCCTCGATGTGATACAAAGCCACAATTCAACGCCATTTTTCTTTGATCTGTATTTACATTTGATCATACTCAATTTTCTCATTCATAAAGGGCGTCAATCAATACCTACGCCTGCGGAGGAAGTATGAGTTCATCACGGCTACCGACTTCGATGACGCCTGCGTCACCCTTGAACAGATACTCCACGCGAAGAATCTTGTCCAAGCCCGGAGCTGGGTCCCAGAATCCTGGTAGGCGACTCTTGCGCACGCCATGGGGAATAACTAGGGCTGGGCCGCTGGAATACGATGATTCGTTGATAAGGGCGGCAACGGCGATTGTGACATCGGCAACTTGATCGCTTGTTGCGAGGATGCCGTATTCATCAGGGATGCCGTATTTAGCATTGAGAATAACGAGACCACCAAGTGTCATCTGACGCTTCTGGCGACCCTCTACCGGATGTGCGAGAAGTGTTGTGATGTTGTCTGCCTCGTATCTATGCCGAGCAATGGCGACTGGTGTCCCAGTTGAAGAGACATCTGAGCGAACGCGGCGGTGAGATCGTGAAACTCGTTGACGGCGACGATAGTTAAGACCAAGCTGCACTGCCGCAAGTCCAGCAAAGGGTAGGGCACCAGCCCAGAAAAGGACACTAGATCCAAGAAGCGACCGTGGTGCTATGAGCAGAGGGATACTGAGACGCTGACCAAGGCGGGACCAGTAGACGGAGAGGTGAAGGTTGTGAAGACTGATGCCGACTTCAAGACCAACACGCGCGAAACGGCCAATAGACCACAGATTGCGGAGGGCAAAATATTGGTCCTGGAATGTGTTGGAACAGAGCTCTGCCTCTACACGGGCTGATGGGGGTAGACCAGGATCCAGTGATGTCGGGGGAGTTTGGAAAGGTAGAGTCAGGTCCTTGCTGTATTGAACAGCGCCGGCTAATGAAGTTGGTGTAGCGGATGCAGAGACAGCCCAGCTTCCATGCTTGCAAGAATTAATCTCGTAGTCGAGACCCCTTATACCGCCCTCATCGCCAGGAGAGTCTGACGAGCCTGGTACAGGTAATCGGTCTGATGGTCCTGTTCGGAAGCCAAATTCAAAGTTCGGGGTCGCTCCAGGGGCTTCGGCGTTAAAGAAGTCAGGACTGATTCTGGAGTGTTCAGAGAAAAAGTGAGAATATTGATTGGATCCGAAGCTCCAGTCGCCACTGTCTGCGCGCAGGAATCCTGTTCCATGTCGCAGATTCTGGTAGAGACCTAGAGCGACACGCGGTTGAATAGACGAGGAATCACGCGACGATTGTATACTAGCCTCGGCTATGGTTGGTTCTGAGAATTTGGGGAGGAGAAAATGATGATAGAGGCGGCCGGTGACGGAGAACTCTGGCAGAACATCAGACTCGAGCTCAACAGCTGTCTTAATCCACCTAAGCTTATCAGGGGAAAATGAAGGTGAGCGGTTCAGAAACTCTTGTCGATATCGCAGAGAGGCCAATGGAGCGAACTTATTCTCGACGAGTTGTATGAGTCTCTGTCTGGTGATTGGCAGGGGTAACAGAGGTTGATACCGATCGTACAAGAGTGACGTTGGTACCAAGGACAGATCCCGGGTAATGCCGTAAGTAGATCCAGTCACTGTCACAGTGGGTGTTGCGACTTGGATTCGAGGCTGTGATGGACTCTCGATTGTCTCCTTCTCTTCCTTTGAAGCAAGACTTGCAAGTCGTGTAACTTGCGGCTGAAGAAGCTTCTGAAGTGCTGGTAGGTCGACTGTGACGGAATGACTGAGAGAAAAGTCAAGGATTTGCAGTCCTGAGGCGCCAGTTCCCGATCCAGAGACATCAAGTCGAATTCCTAGATCAGAGCTTGTCTGTATGCCGTTCTGTAATCTGTCCCAAACAGCTTCTTTGAAGGCGACTTCGTATTCTGATTGTGATGCGCCTGTCTCTTCAGCTTCCAGGAACTGGTCGAGGTCATACTGAGCACGTCGCGCAGGATCAATGAGTGTTTCGAAGGCATCCTGAACACGGAGGAATTGCTGGTGAGCCATAGGGCGCAAATGTTCCGGATAGCTGTCCGGGTAAAAGAGGATAAACAGACGGTAGTATGCGCTCCGGATCTGCTGTTGCGACAACTCCGAAGTGTCTCGTGGGAGACAAAGAAGGTCGTAAAAATTGGTGTCGAGATCCTCTGCTCCAGGTGCTAGATCTTGTGTATGAGGCACAGGTCCGTAGCCACCTTCAGTTGAGCTCAAGGCAGCCTTCTCATCGAGGTCTGGATCTCCCGTCTCGGAAACACTCGTTCCACGCTCGTAGATCGAACTAGCATCATCGTCCCAGAATTCGAACTCCTGCTTTGTAGCAGCGAACTGTTCGTTGAGGGAAAAGCGAGATGAAGCAGCTCGAAGAGCTTGCGCAGTAGCTGGAGCACCTGAAGACAGGCGGTGCTCGTCTAAGTTGGCTGAAGAGCGCACTGAAGGGTTTCTGGAGACGCCACGACGAGGACGAGCGCGGGGCACTCGAAGACTTTCGCGGCGGTTGTCTCTGTCGTGGGTCATGATGTCTGATTGATGGTGTTGAGAAACAGGCAGACGACTAACTCTCCATTGAGTGAGGGCAGAGTAGATCAAAACAATAGAGAAGTCACCGCCTCGGACTGATGGCAGTAAGTGAGTAATTCTCCAATCACGTAACACAAGAAAGCGGATGGATCAGTCAAAGGCCCCTCGCACGATCCCGATGTGGGTTGATCCATTGTTGGGAGTTGGAGAAGTCATTAGACCACTAATGTAAGCACCTACTGACGAAAACTACAGGGGTCGTCCTTGAAGTATACAGTGCAATAGAGTATTGGCAAGGGGAATTAACATTCATCATCTATCAAACTTCGGTCTCGAGTTCATGGAATAAAACAAGGCTATCAAAATGGCAAGTAGTTACTGAGAGAAACAACACTTACAGCGGATCGTTACCTGTTGCCAGCCCCATTCTTGGGTCTTCAGATCCACGATGCCCCAGTCTTTCCAGGGACTCACTCATTGAGACACGATGAACATGTGGCAGGTTTAGGCGTGGACAGTAGCGGGGTATTCAATTCCATTGTTTCTGAGACTGCTTTTATTTTACTGGAATTTCTATTGGATGATGTCTCTAATAAATGTCCCGACTTGGAGTCAGTTCGTGTTCACATAGAAACGAAGCATCGAGTCATCATTCTGTACCAGCCATAAGCAATTATTCAAGATCATCCAAACTCCACATGTTCATCCAATCCATAGACCTTCAAACAACAGCGTTGCCAGGTCATCTCGTACAACTATTGTACCCACTGGGAATTACAAGTAACTTCCGACTACTATCAACTATCAGTGTCCTCAGAAATGCAGTGTCTCCTCATGGCATGACCGAACTCTCTGAGTTTTCGGACTGCCTGTGGAACGTAGCATCAATGTTCGATAGCACGGTTCGCGATGTCATGCGTTTCAATGAGCTAAGCAAGGATTCCCCAGGGTCAAGGATAACTAACTATCCATGTCCTTAGCGGACTGTATTATTGTTGAAACAAAACTTCCTGTAATGGGAGCTGCCCAAGTATGAGCATAATCAACTCCCTCGTTCAACTACATGATATCGTAAAGGTCAATTAGAGATATCTGATGGAGGAGGAAGACTTCTGTCCTTGAACCAAAGGTTCCAAAAATAACTAGGCACCTATTCACGTAGTCTAAAGGCCTACTAACTTATGCTAACTCCCCAAGTCTCTTTATTATTTAGGATAAGCATTGTATTTTTTTGCTTTCCCTGGGATCTCCAGTGGATGATCTATTGATATTGCTAGTGCTAAGAACTTGCGTAAGACCTTCGACTTAAAATGAGTAGCAAAAGTCGGCAACATGTCAAATAACCAAGTATCGTAAGGATGGCTACTCTCTGTAGCAAGATTGCTTCAGCAAGGAGCCAGAGTTATATTCGGAAGATAAAGATCATTACCAATGACACACTTGTGGAGTTAGACGGCTGCTATCTTGGTAAAGAGTATTCGTAATATCACAGCCCCTTTTATTAGTCTTGTTCATGCCCTCATATGTTCAAACATTCATGTTAAACCATGCTTTGACTGGATATTACTCGGACAATTCTCAACTGAGAATGCGCATGTCAAAAAGATTTCTAAGTACTTACGGAACCGTGACATTATAGCATATGTCTTCTTAAGAGTAAATGGAGATTAAGTGATCCTCATGACACCTCGTTTCTGATGAGGCTGCAATGCATCAAGAGTCGCGGATTAGTCTTCACCCATGACAGAATACTGAGGAACGAATTGAGATATCTTGCAAATATATTGTTCTCAAGGTCGAGTTCACTAGCACTCATATCCATCTTCTGTTGCGCCGCTATCAGTCAAAACGAAAAGGGGTCGTGGCGATCACAGTCTAGTTTGAGTTGAGTCGATATAAGTCCATTCGATTCATTTCCATTTCCAGTTTATTTAAACTTCGGAGAAATACTCAAAGTTTTCCGTACAGCCAAAGCAGTTCAGTCAGTGATTCATACGTTTTTCACATTCACACGTCTCCAGGATGTCTGTTATACGAACAGAACTCCTCCCTCATGACTGACTACCGGTGCCGTCGAGGTTGTAGAGATTCAGTTATGACGAATCCCGTTTACCTTCAACCTCGCGTTGAATAGATATACTAAGGCTATTTGGCTATCGTCTCGTCACTAACCTCTCTAACAAAGCATCACGGCATTTTAGAGAACATTTGGCACTGTAATGATATTCTCTTCTCAAACCATATCCGGTATTATTGAATTGCCAAACATTATTCTTGAGGGATCTGTAAGGATCATACTCTTCCGACACCCGCTCGTTACTAAAACATTCTTCCCAGGAATCCTGATTGAATAGTATTTACAATTACCTGTTGCTTATACATATATCGACTTGGCATTATCGATCACTTCAACCATGTCATCAGCTTGTGCCCTGATGGCATTGTGAGGCCACTAATACCGAACATTTTATGTTGTCAAGATATACCTGCGCTCTCATATGGGGGCTTCTACCTCGTACAAAAGAGCTTCCACGACTACGATACCTTGAGAGCCGTAAAGACTCCATGATAGAAGCTTTGTACGTTTGCTGGGACAAGATGGTTGTCGTAGAATGCCGCCGTTGAAACTATGGGTAGTACTAAACAGTCCGGCATTTGCAAGATTGAATTTCCCTTTTCCTGTTTCATTTCTTTAATTAGGTCTTGCCAATATTTACAACTTGCCCTGTTATCTTTCAACCTCTTTCCGGAAAGCTTGGCTAGAATGAGATCGCCCGATCAAAAGCTTTCAGAGGAAGAGATGCTCTATTATATTTCCAGTTCCGTCAAAATTACATTTCGTATCTATAATATTTCAAGAATACTCGGCCCTAACGAATAGATGCCTGCAAAGTAGGTTGTGTCAGGGTGGCTCAACATGAAGTTACCATTGCTGTCGAAGCTCGACTCAGGGATAGAGATATTTCGCCAGCGTACACAGTCATACTTCCACTGGAATTTTTAGTCTTTATCAAGCCTAGAACGAGTCCAAATTACGGGCTATGAAGCAAAAGTACTATTCTTTAGTAATTGCAGCGCATCGTTCAGGTGTCCTGCGTCCCATCTGTACGATCCTTCAACCTTCAACTCCAACCTCAAATGCACCATACTGGACCACCAATTACATACGTATCCCGTCACACGCTTTAATAAGCCTCACTACTCGAGATTGTCGTATATGTGTTGGTCCACCTCTACATTACCTGTGTCTAGGCTTGTGTGGTTCCTCTTGTCTGGCCAGCTCTGTGCGAAGGCACTCACCAACTCACTTTTTCACGGCGTCAGGGGAGTCCTATGATGTGATAGTTCAGTCCACGTACAACTCATTCACCTCCAGTTTCATGTTCCAATATTCTCAGCTACGTCTGAATACTTCTATTACCGCTTTTGGGTCAGGCTTCTAGAGGCACATCCAAGTATCTCAACACACATCCCCAACTCCAACCATTTACTTAGACCCCTGAACAGAATAATGATGGTTGCACCTAAATCTACATGAAAGCATGTCGACAGCGTCAATCACACCTGTCAAGTTATCAGTGTCAATTTTGACGGTGTCGATTGGGGCCACGACAACGATTCTCAGCGCTCCAAGACACCAATCACAGTGACGACCCAGCTATCTGGAGCAGCGCACAAGCCCTGGCAAGAGAAACCCATGGCCGCAGCTCAGGTCGAGCTGAAAGAGCAGAAAACATGCAAGCTTTTAACCATGGGGGCTTCTCACAATGGCATTGGCCAGGCTGTACCCTGTTGACCAGTCTCGAACTGCAAGGCCAGTTGTCTGTCCCTGCGAACCTGTTGGCTATTTACTTTTGGCCTTCCTATCTCGTATATGCAGTGTCGGGATGATCAGTGTAGAGAGTTAGCTCTCTGGGCGTTTCAACAGGCAACTTTATGCAGCCTAACCTAGAGCTTGGAATGTTGATTCACAAACCGGTGAACAACAACAACCTGCTAAGACATGAGTGATGTGCCCATGTTTACAAGCAACGGCCCGTTGCATACAGTACAGTCCCCATCACAATCAAACAACGGGATCTCTTTCGAATCACCCGCGGGCCGGAGCGTCGAACCCGTCCATCCTTCTCGCTTGCCTTGACCTCGAAGAGCGAATTGCTTAGGCTCTCTCGATACAAGGTAGCTGTGCCGTAACACCTGGAACCGCCGATGCTAGGCCCTTGTGCGAGTTCAGGGCATGTTTCCCGTCCGTTGTACGAGACACAAAAGCCCTGGTACTACCCTATTCTGTGTGCGACGTCGTACAGCGGCTCGTGACCGAGTTCAACGACATGTGTACGCTCAGGTCGCTCATAACGGGCGGCGGCTTGCAATGCGAAATGCAAATCATCTGCAGCAGAGTGTCCCTCGAATGACTGACCGATTTCGCAGCGGCGAACGCACGCAGCCCTACGGAGTACAGAATATGCTGACAATGCATCAGATTAGGGGTTATGTTGGGGTTGCTGCTGTAGCCAGGGTCGTAGCGAGATGAAGGTCAGGTCAGAGAACAGCAATGATTGTCCACCAACACAACACACACAGTAAGCAAACTGGGCCCTGGAGCATCTGTGTCACTATCACATTCAGGGAGACAGACTGACCTACCTACGCTATTGTTTGCTCGGCCTAGTTTCAGTTGAGCAAGTTGGAGCATCGATAAACAGAAAAACACCGCAAATGAGCATATTTCCAAGATTTCGATATCTACATCTCTTGGCAGTAAGAACTGGCAGAAAACAATCGCCGATTGAGGACGAGAATCGTATGTATGCGGGTCCTGTGCTGTACAGTACCTAGTATAGGTTTTAGCTGCTTAATGTACAAGGATTGCTCAGAACTGTTTCAGCTGCATTTACCCAGAAGTGGCATATTAACAAAGAAACCCTTCCGGCAGACGAAGAATGGTGTCAAACTCATGATAGCGTGGCTGTATCCTTATTCTCAATTGGGTCCAGCAATCAACTTCTAGGATCATGGGTAAAGAGAAGCGTCAAAACAAAGAACCAACAAGTAAAAATGTCAGCCACACTAGGCTACGGTGCGTCTTTAGAGGTCAGCCCGCAAGTCGACAATGGCGCCATGGATGTTGCAAAGGGAGGGGAAGAGTATCGGGATCCTGCTTATCCTATCGGAGATTTCAACAATTCGGATATCGATCTTTCCGATACACGGTTTGTTTGTTTACTCGAGTCAAGAGCGTCAAATCAAAAGCCGTGTCTCTGTACATAGCTTCAGAATAACCTGTTGAGACCCTTGCACAGTCACATCGTGGCGCAGCGTACATATTCGATGCATGCATAGCTCGACGCTGAATGCGAACAGATCTCTCTGCCTTGCAGAACTTGGTAAACAACTCGATGCCCGCCCCTCTTCTTGTCGTTATAGCAGATGTCCTCTTGTTGAAAAGCGTCATTGTGTTGTCAATGATAGCGCAAGCCACAACAAAAGCCTCAAGCCATTCCGCGTGCTAGAGCGCGCCATTGATCCGCGTATGGAACCCTCCATAACCAAAAGCACCAAGCCACAGGTTGAAGAACACTGCTTTGAGTATTGATTGAAGCCTGTGTTCGGTCTGAATGCTTCACCTCGGTCCACTCGGCATGAGTTGAAAGCTATTTTGATATAGGCAAGTTACATCGCACGGTAATAGAGTTGATAAAATAACATGGGGTATCGTGGAATTGGAAACAACCAAAACTAGCGTTGACAACGCACGTCCTGGTGTTTGCTGATACGCAAGCGCCTTGCAAAACACCAATGGGCAAGTCGTAGATGAGCTGATATTGAGGTATTAGTCTCCTACCCTGAGCCATGCTAGCTCATCTCGAAGTCGAGGTCTCGCTGACAACTGGCTGGAGAGCACAACTTGTAACTATTCGTCTCACGAGTCTCTCGTTTGAGGTGATTCTCACCTTACTGAGACCTTACAGCCAAGGTTGTCTCTATATAGAGTTCGAGACTTCGAAGACTTTATCCACCTCTCCGTAAATCGAAAACTTTCATGATTCTTCAGAACCCTTGAACTTGATCGACTTGACTCTCAAATCGCGATCAATATCCCCACAAGAACCCAACCTGCAAAAGTTGCGGGGATGAACCAAGACGACGAACCCGAATGACCGCCGCACGAGCCCCAGCTCTGAACAGGGGCCCCGGCCAAAGGCTTCAAGTAAACCAGATCACAAAAAAATGGCCCCGATTGGGATTTTCTTCCGCGATCACGAACTTGGTTTTACCTCTTAATCTTGCGACATATGCGGCCTATATTCAGTCTCATATCCAAGTTGACCAAGCTCCACGGGACGCCCAGGTGACTGAATAATCCTTTGGTAAGACAAATCGACATCAGCCTTCGGCCTCGCCTAGGCCTTTGGTGGCTGTTGTTGGAGATTCCAGCTTGGCTAGTTTCCCGATTTGGTGTCTCAAAAAGCAAACATAAAGAGCTCTCTGACCAACCAGAGGCCACGAACCAATCTCACCATCGATTCCGAACAAGGCCATGCCCTGTCAATTGTCCCAATACCATTGTCCGCTCACGAATCAATTGGTGATCTTATTTTCGGCTTGTTGACTTTGGCCAAGTTTCCCCGAACCATAATGTTCCTTTCGGTCGGTCTTATTCCGGTAGCATCCGGTAGCTGAGGATCGTCTTCTGCTCGATCATGTCCATCATGTTGACAATCGGCGAATGGCGCACTTCTAAAGTGTCGCGTTGTCGAATCTGCACCCTGTTCGTAAGATTCCCATCAGATTACAGATCAGCCATCACGACAGACCAACGGCAACAAGCCATTCACATGCGCTGCATGGATCTACAGAGGGGACATGTTCATGTCAACAACCGACATGTCGATTCTCAACGCTGATAGGACGCTCCGTGATGGCCTTCCTCACAGCCTCCCACATCCAGCTGACATCTTGAGCCATTAACCCAACTTGGTCAAGGGAACATGAATCCGCAACAGAACGTAGGGCAGACTTGCAAGCGAAGCGGCGGCTATCAACCTAGGGCGACCAGGGGTCGATCCTCGGAGACGAACCATTGACTGCAACTAGTCGTCATGAAAACGCAGGCAGCGAGAAACCAACCCTCATTGAGACTTCTCACTGGATGGTCAGTTCTTGGCCTTTGGTTTGAGATCCAAGATCGGTGGTTCATGGTCAGCAAAATGCCACCCTGGTCACTCGCATATGCCTCTTTCGGATGCAGAACACATCCCACTCGGTGTTTCTGAAGCTTATCTCCGTGTTTATTGTTCATTGTTGTTTTAAACCTCAATTCGCGCGCGATATAAATCCATCGTCCGCGGCAACATAACGAGAAGACAATTGTCAGTATGCCTTGCTTAGCATGTGATGTGACAGAGCCACCGAGGGGCATGATAACTTGGAACAGTAATCCTGATAACTTGCTGAGCAGAGGTTTGTTCCTGGCTCAGCCTGGCAGAGTTTGGTACCGTGACCTCTTGAAGACACGTCCACTCGCCGCCACTTGGCCGCAGACGCGAAACTAAGATTGCCGTGGGCACTACCCTGGAGGGGCAGCAGAGACAGATGGCGTCCTTGCAAAACTCGACGACTTCGAGATTTGTTGCCTGCCAAAGGGTCCATTGAGACACTACTGATGGAATGTCAACCCTGGCATCAATCTCACATAGAGATAGGATAAAAACAAGTATATGTCGTATCCTCTTGCCAACAACTAAACATGTACCCAAGAAGATGAAATCAACAACCGCCATAGGCAATAATGGAACCGAAACACGAATGAATATAATGCAACAAGATCGTCCATAGGAACCAACTTTTCATGTGGAAAGAGGCGACGATTGACTTCAACCAAGACCGTGTTGTTTGTCGATGGCAGTGACTCAGTACGAGGCTTAATGTATGGCCTGGTATCAAGGTCTACTGGATCCGTGGCCAAATACAGTTGAGCAGGCAACGTGAGGTTATCACAAGATCTCTTCCGGATCAACCGGTATTCTGGAACTTTTGAAAAATTCCTTTCACTGGCGGTTGCCGGCGGCATTTGACAAATAAAGAGTTTGCTTGCGGAGACTTTGATACGAACTGCCGATGGTGTCTCTATCGCCGTCGACCGGGGCGTTCAAGCTGGAGCATTACAAGCATTACAAGTAACACCGAGGATCAAGGATGATTTGAAGGCAGCTTAACGTTGGAGACGCTGTGCGAAAGAGGAGCACGAGAGAGTTTTTCAAGTAAGAGGCGGAGCTTTGTATGAGATTGATCAGAGATTTCGTGCTATCGCTATAGCAATTGATAAAAAATGGCAAGGTTGGGTTTTTACCAAGCGCCGTGAAACCCGTGGTGATGATGTATGTATTTCCGACCAGCCTTGGCACTGCATAAAGTTGAAAGCCAAGTGGGTATCATGGTTCCTTTTTTCCCTTGACTTTTTTTTTCCCTTGCATGGAGCCATTCAGATGAATGGATTTGGTTCCCTTGGAGGCGTCATGGATCCAGTTAGTCTGGTTCTTTAACCTTGCGTCGCTGTGGTGAAGAAGCGAGGGATGGAAACTTATCGAATTCACTAGGCCCAGGCCGCTAGGAGATGATTCTGCCGACAGCCAAGCCAAGCCAATATCCGCATAGGAACCAGTCACGAGACACATAACGGCGCAGCGGAGCTATTGAGGCGTGCACAAGAGACGAGATGAGCATGTATAAAAAAAAAGAGGAGAGTCCAGATACTCAAGAACAGGCTTCTTTCGCGTAAAATTGGACCCTGAAGGTACCGTATCTTAGCGCGTTATGACCCGACGTGTGGGGAGACGCTACGCCAAAAGAAGAATGGCTGCTCGGGTAATTCAGCCTCATTTCACTCAGAAAAGGAGTCAACTGTGTCGTCACTTGCGCGGGTAGCTCCGCTATGTGGAAGGCTTCTGGAACATTTGCACGTTAGCGTCATTTCAAGCCGGGGCCTGGCACGTGCATTCGTGTCCATTTTGTGCAAATCTGGACCTCTCTGTGGATAACCTCAAATTGCAGCGTGGTCGGGGACGAGGATGGAACCTCATGGGGTGCAGAAACAGTACCACTGTGTCGGTCGAATCAACCCTATCGTGAAAGGATCTTACGTACTGTAGACGGCGGACGGCACTTGTTGAGCGTATGAGGGGCTCTGAATCCATCGCCGCGGTTCGGACTGCGGGAACAAGAAGACGAAGAAAAATCCACTATGAACCACTTGGTGATATGCACCAGTCGCAGAGGCCCGGGCTTCAATCCTCGGATGGCAAAGATCTCTCCCCCCATGCCGTCTCGGAGAGTGGATGTCGAGAGTGCAACCAACGAGAAAGAGGCTGTTGATAACTACCTAATTCGAGGGGCCGCCTGTCTCAGGCGATGGATACCCGGTGTCTAGCCCGCTATTTGTTGGTCCTGGGCTCAATTAATGTGATTTTCATGGTCCTTGCACGCATAAGTAAGAACCGCAACATCCGCCAAGTGGAAAATATGTAGTCAGCAATTGTCGGCGGCGACAGCTTCATCAAGGCGTAAAAAAAATCTGCATTCGGCGAGTTCTGCGAGGTGATGGAGTGGCCGATGCAGACTCCATCGTGACCAACCTCATGGGCGTGAGCATGTGCATTTGATGAAATTTTAACTTCCTTTTTCCCAAACTCCCCCTCACTGCGGTCAAGGTGGCTCCTCATCCCACGCGTCTCGCAGCAACCCATGTACGTGGAACGTGTTGCGAGCTGCAAATCATCGCCAAAGCCCGCGCGTCTCTGAGGCGTCTTTTGGCGTTTATTTCCATCAGAGACAAGACACGTTTAAAAAGGAAAGGGAAAAAAGTTACGGGGCTTCGGAATGGGGGCGCGGGCAAGGGATGGGGTTGATCTTAAGTTAAGTTAAGGGTTCTTTGGTTCAGTGTCAAGAGCTACAGGCATTATGAGTGGTGTCAGCATGAGTATCATCGTCTCGGCTTGGGCGTAATTCGCTGATTGAGCCAAGGCGGAGGCAGCAACGCAACACTATGCACCACAGCAGGGCGAAGCGAGGGATGATGCATCACCAAGAGAAACAAGACGTGGAGCCAGGAAACCGAGCCGATATCATGTCGTTGACGCCATAATTAAGCAACTCGATCCGAGACTCTCGTGTCTCGCACCCTTTCACCCTTTAACCCTTAACTCTGCAGTAGCCACGGCACCGAGCCAACCTAACGCGCTCTCTCCAAGTTTTACCCCGGGCCAGGGGAAAATCAGAGCATGCCATGCCATCCATACGAGGTGATGCTCTAAAGTGCTTGCACATCCTGACGTATTGACGCGCCTCGAAAGCTTGCCATTGGCACTCTACAACAGGTGATAGCACTTCTGCAAGCCTGCTGCAGGCGTGCCGTCCTTTGGGACTCGTTACCCGTGGTGCTAAGGATCTAATTGGAGTTGCCAGTGGTGTAAAAATGGAAACCGGCGCAACCACCTCACACCACCGAGGTTACTCGTGTGTGTTACTTTGACTAACTTAGTAGGTAGACAAGTCTGCCTGAGAAGATTGCGGCTCTGTCTATTCTTTTTTCATTTCCACAGTCTTACGGGAATATGAACGAGACCATTCGGTTTTAGCAGAGCGGAATTCGGGACCTAGATCAATAATAGAAGGTTCCGAAACAGATTCTAGCCAATGTCTCATCTCTGTAGAGACTGCCGCTTCTTGAGAAGCAACTGCACAGCAATATCAGATTGTGGTTCTGCTCTGCAAAAGACTCTTTTGAATTTGGTGATCCCTGAATTGGGAACTCGGAGAGTGAATGCGGGGCAGAGACTACCTAGTTTCAAGCTTCCTAGACTTTAAATGGCAAAGTTTCAAGGCTCAATCGCACTAGGTCCCACGCCTGCTCCATTGATAGCTTGCCTTTCTCCACTGCTGAAGCTAAGATCCTACGTCACATTTTTGGCATATTTCAAGGTCAAATGTGAGGGAGAATTGAAACCTGCATCGTGGAGGTAGGGAAATGATGGGGTAATATGAGCTCAGCTCGGCTCAGAGAACAGAGCCCCAAGTTTTGCTGGCGTTTTGACATTTGCCTTGCTTCTAGGTATGGATTGAAGGCGAAATATTGAATCTAGTCTGACCATTGATGCCCCTTGGACGAATAGGTACGGAGTAAGTCAGCCACTTTGCTAGGACATGGGTAAGTCGGATCACAGCCCAGTAGCGTACGGATACCAACCAAAGCACTAGGTTCACTTTCAAAAGACCGCCGTCAATCGCGAATCTGGCACGTCTTAAGGACCGTGGTCGAGACAAACTCTAGGCACCTGGCGGTTTGGTGTTGAAATTCAGGGACGCGCAAAGCCACCAGCAGCCTCAATATCATCTGTTTTCCCTTGAGGATCGGCAGGGAGAAGTGGCTCATGCCGTGCCCGCAAGACGTGGCTTCCCTATGCCGGTCTTTGTTCAGACCTCCTTTGTTTCGTCTTTTGGTTGGTGGTCCGAGATTGGGCGCTGAACTGTCGCAGTCAGATAACTCAGCAATTGCGGAGGAAACATTTGAGATATTGCCAAGCGGGCAATAATTTCAGCCAAAACTATTCAATGTAGTTACCTTCACAGACCTGTGTCCTCCTTTCTCCGGAGTTGCTGTTCCTGGCGTGAGGGGTTTCTGAGGCCAAGTGATCATCTCTGGGCAGCTAAACAGTAGAGAGTTTAAACCATACAGAATTACGGATACCACTCCCATCAGTCTTGATCCATCAGAGTCAAGAGCAAAGCCAAGATCACCACGGTCAAACTCTCAGACCCTAGGGAGGCACGTCATGATAGTTAAACAAGCCTCTTGACCATACGAATCGCTTGTCACATATGGGTCAATTCCCTTCAAAGAATCATGATCAAGAAATAACGAATGAGGTATGGCAGACCTGGAAGTTAGAAGATCTACAGGCTGGCACACCTTTGGTCATGGTTCACAGTCAGATCTGGATATCTTGACCCTCCGCGTCGGGAACAGCCAGGGGATCCTGGCCGGAGTTCCTGGGGCGACCCCTCACTGGCATCAAGCTGGCGCATGTGAGAAGTGAGAAAAGAAGTGGTGACAGAAACCCCGAAAGCAAAAAAGAAAAGAAAGCTTCGTATGAGATCACAGTTCGATCACACTATTGCTTGTCTGATCGGGCTCAGAAACTGGCGATGGCTTGCAAAGCCTCATTTCCAGGACCAACATCAACACCATCGCCCTTACCTTGACTCAATCACTGTCTCTGCCTTGCTTCAGTTGCAGGTTACATGTCAGATACTGTCGACCCAACTGTGCCCTTTGCACTTTGAAGCTATTTTGTCAATTCGTGCAGCTGTGCAGGGTTCTTGACGCTAAACCTAGCTCGCCCTTCAACTTTGGGTTTCCTTTTCCAAGCTCTCTCGTTCGCCCAGCCACCTGGGTCCCGCCTAAGATGCGCTGACTCCAGAGTCTCATGAAATGCGCGTCTACGCCGTCTCATTGGCTCTCAAAAACTGCGTCGCCATTTGACGCGGGCGCGTTAATAACGTGAGCGCGAGATGGACGAGTTAATAAAGGGGTGCAGGTCTCGTCCCGAGGAGACGTGTAGTTATGTGATACTTCCGGGCCCATTTGCGAGTTTTGCTTCCTCATATGGTCGTGTGCTCTCGGCGTGTCTGTCTGTGTCTGTGCCTGTGCCTGTGCCTGAACCTGGAACTAGGCCCGGTGCCTTGATCGTGTGCCTGGTGTCGTTGTCGTGAGAGAGGATTGTGGAGGTTTTGGATGATCCCACACCTAACCACATTCCGCGCGCGAGCAATGCTCCTGATTTGGTGAGACTCGAGGTCAACAGGAGTATATTCTCCTCCAGCCGATGCCTAGCCAAACTGGATACTTGTGTCAACTTTGACGGAAGCTGTGGTTTGAGTGCTACCAAGTACAAGCGGCTGAAGCAATGTTTCACGGAGGTTGAAATTACTTACAACGAGACGGCGACATTCTTAGATACCACGGGGACAAATGGAACGGCTGTTGGACCCCGAATTGAAAGAACATTCCTATGATAGCATCAACGGAGAGTTTTTCTCTCCCCCATTCTTCAACGACCCTGACTCGTTGGAATTTCAATTGCTCTCTAAAGTTGATCCATCTCGCTTGTCGACTAGGCAACTCGAGAAGAAGCTCATCAACCACCTAACAAAGAGACTTTTGTCCCGTCCGTTGTATGGAGTAGTGACCGACACTTGCACAGGCGGGCTAATGTATACCAACACTATCTGCGTCATTACCTTCACAAAATGTTTCCTGTGCTTGTGCCCGCTTGACGTCTTATGCGTGCCATTTATACAAGCATGTTCCTTTTCGGCGTGGAGACGCTCTCGTGCGCTGTGGAGAGGGCCAATTTTTCCTCGGCTTCCCTTGCAGCAGTAAATTTGAAGCGGCGGCATGGGATGGAAATGAGCATCGGGCGACTTATTACGAACTGAGCCCGCTGATGGGCACGTACAAGACAGGCAAGATGAATGCAAATATCGGTGAAGAAGTACGAGTTGCCACGACTAGCCTTGAATTAGATTTGTTAGGAGGAGTCTGATCCATGGCGAGACAATCAATCTGTTGGTGATGCCATGAGGTGTGATGTGATACAGCAGCAGATTTCAATCTATAATAACCAACAAAAAAAACTGTGCCTATCGGATGCCACCTACAGTGTTATAACGACCGTTGATATGGGCGGGACGTCTGAGTGAGTTAGCAGTAGCGTCGGTCTCCATGCAGCCACTGCATGGAATATCTTGTTACAATACTCCGTATCCATCATGTTTTATTACCTGCACAGTATCGCCAAGCACCTCCTTTTACCAGCAGTTCCATATACCCGCCTTACATGGACGGGGATGAGGAAACTGAGATCGTCTATGAGATGGGGCTGATGCGTATGAGACCCAACCGGATACGTATCGGGCGAATAAATTTGTTTGCGACATGAGAGCGATCTCGCTTTATCAAAGTGGCAGCTCAGGGCACGGGTTTGAGTTCCGATGCTCAGAATAGTATTGAGCGAGATCATGTCTAGAACAGGGAGATGAGGCTGAAGGTGAGACTGACAACTCATTCAAGGGAAACTGCTTTTAGTTAGTGAAGCTGTCGAACAATGACATGCAGGAGAAAACATGGCTTCAATATGATTTGTGTTTATGTACGGATATGTGAATAGTGTCAGATTTGTGACTAGCGTCGTCAAAGCGGGGACATGTCCGGTTGAGCAAACTTTCTACGGCGGCTCAACGAATTACGATACGCCCGAGGAGCAAAGCAGGCTTGGCATTATACGCTGAGCAACCTACCTACTGCAGATACTGCTCCGTGCTGTGTTCTCAAAACCATAGCATTCAAGGGTTCTAGCAGGGCAGAACGCTGACAGCGTCTCACGACTTTTGGTACTGTACCACGGCCGGCCCGTCACCCCTGAGCTAGGCTAGGCAACGCGAGGAGAGAACCGTGCCGATGAACGAACACCATGCTACGTACAGATACAGATACAGATACAGATACAGATACAGATACAGATACAGATACAGATACAGATACAGATACAGATACAGATACAGATACAGATACAGTGGCAGTGGTAGCAGTGGTGACAGTGACAGTCTGACGTTTACAGCTAGAGAGCTGACAATCATGTACAAATGACAGCTACACAGCACAGCATAACTTAAGTTCACACAAGAGGCAAAAAGCTAAAGCCAATCAAGTGAGAGTTATGCGAGCCTCTCATCTGGCCCAACGCTTGTCTAGCGACCTGTAGTTCAGTGGATATATTGGAAAGTCAAAGTGAAGATCGCACGCTGTGGGGATTGAGTGACAGCTTTGGATGCGAGGGAGACTGAGAATGACATTGATGCTCGAGCACTCAATTACATGCATGATTAGTTGAGATGCGAAAGCCCGATGCGGCCAATTGATTGGTCCGGGGAGGATGTGAGAGTCGATACAGTAATACTTCCTGAAAGCAACGCGAGCAGCGGATAACTACTGGTGGTTACTATAGCACGAGGGCTTTTCAGTCCGCCAGAGCCCTTTAGTGATTGTCATAGTTTTCTAACTGGCAACGCCCCCGAACCCACAGAAAGACTCTCTTTGGTCGCCGAGATGGGAAACTGGGCTGACTGAGATAAAAGTCAGGATCTGGGCAAGACTCGAGGTAATCGTATTAGTCTCTGTCCAAGTGTCGTCGCGCAGGTGCCGCGTCGGTATGGACCCGTACTTAGGAACGACACGGTTGTCGAGGAAGACGAGACGAGACGGGACGCGATGGCTTCACGCTCCCGTCGGGGCTGCAAAGTAAGGTAGCTTGTGGGCTTGTGAAGCAACAAGCGCAGCAAGTGGTTCATGGGCTAACCCCAACCTCAACTTGCACACGCATCAACTAGCTGCGCCGGGCAACGACGAGTCCAGCCGAGTCGACTCTTTTCTACGGAACAGTCAGTCGTCATGTCCAACGGGAGCTTAATCCGTCCGTAGTGATGACGAGTGTGGGATGTTGGCTAAGTTACGGGCAGCTCGGAACCCCGTTAGAGTGCAGAAGCGTCCACTGTTGACCGGACTTTTTTATGTTCATGACACTATCACTGTAAGGGAATCCATGCTTTTGAAGGTTTAGACAAGCATTGCATTCGCAACCCGAGCAACAGGGACGATGTTCTGACAGATGGATTTGCTATTATTGGGGCCTCTCAAACAGGCCCCTGGTCATCCAATACCAATACCTAATCATGCACATAATTATCAGGAAACATATACATAACCACCTTACCTCAAAAGGAAGGTAATCTCTATGCTGGCCTCTGATTGGCTGAGGTAAGTTAGAAGTGGTTATAACACTAAAAGCTGCTAATTTTGATGAATTGATCTCTATTGAAGCTATTGTAATGGAGGTGCTGCTGTATAGGCTAAAAAGGATAACTAGGATTAATTGGGAATGCTGCTACTATAAATGCTACTAAATTAACTATTAAATACTTTATTATACTGTAAATAACCTATAAATATGACCTGCTGTAGAAGGCACTAATCTAAGCTAGGGACCTATGCTGAAGGAGGCGGTTGTTGGTGCTGCTGTGAGGGTATTATGGGCACAGGTAAGATAGGCTGCTGTTGGAAGCTTGGTGGAGGCATTAGGCTAAGAGATTAAGAACTAATTCCCTGTGAATTTGCATGTAAATTTGTTCCCTAAACCTGTAAAGGTTACCTAGGTTAACTGTATAAGGAATATACTGGTTAGGCTGGCTGTAAGGGCATTATAGAGGGCATTTAGGGCTGCCTTTAGTGTTATAATTTCTTAAGCTGCCTTTCTTTATAAAGAAGCTATAGCTTATAGTAAAGCTTAGAAATCTTACTGCATATAGTAGGCTTTATATAGGACTTTTTGCCCTGTAAAGAGGGTATTTTGCTAGGCAGATTTACTGCTATTAAGGAAGGCTATAGCTATAAGGCCTGCATCTGTAGATTAAATACCTTTTCCTTTAAGTGTATATAGCCTATAGAGGTAGCCTTAAGTACTAAAATAGCTTTATTTTTAGAGTAATACTTATAAAAGGCTTTAATAATATTAAAATTAGGCTTATAATAGTTATTTAGCATTTATTGCTACTTTAGCTATTAATATGTAAATTAGTAGCTATTTCTCTAGGAAAGGTTAGTAGGATTAACTTACTATATTAGCTTTTAATAATTAGTAATAATTAAGATCTTTTAGCTAGATAAAGCTACCTTCTTATATTAAAGGGAAAATCTTATAGTAGCAGGGCAATCTCTATTATATTATAAATGCCCTTTGTTGAATTACTATTAATACTACTGTTTATTACCTTAGCATCAGTTATCATTTCACGGGGCAAATATGCTTAGTTAGGTAAATTCTATTTAATTAACTACAGCTTTATTTTACCTGCTAAAGGACTCTTTAACTTTCAGGTATAAACTCTTTCTTATATATAGAATTTTTTTTATCTTATATAATTAACTTTATAGAATTTTCTAGGTAATTCTATTATATATAAACTCTAAATGCTACTTATAATATAGAAGCTTACTTATAGATTAGTAGCAATTATGCCTGTAAGTGTAATAATGCTAGAGATCTAGAGGCTATATTTAGTCTTTAGCCTGCTAAGGTATAGATCTATTATATCTAGGGTGCTTAGCCTCTATACCTCCCTATTAAGCTACCTTCTATAGTAGAAGCTCCTAGTTAAGCAGTAGAGAAGCTTATACTTAAAGATAACTAGCTTTTATAACTAGTTATCTATCTACTAATTATAGCTAATTGCTAATAACTAACTAGCTTCCCTTTTTACCCTAATTCTTGCTTCTTAGTATATATTTATCTGTAGGGCAATGATATTACTATTATAGACATTTTGGGGGCAGTTGTAGCTAGTTGGGATAGGCTGCAGGTATAGTTGATTGATGCCTACCGGTTATACGTTAAGCGAGTTTAATATCTTAATTACAATTAAGGTTAGCGTTATTAATCTTATATTAGGGTAGAGAACTTGCATTTAATAGAGGCTTAGTTAGTTTCTTAATAGTTCTGTAATTATTAAGATAAGTATCTTTAAGAATAGATAGATTAGAAAAGGTTAAAGTTATAGAGAAGTTATAGATTCTATTAGTTAGGCTTTTTAAAGCTCTTTAGCTAGTTAGATAATATATTTATTATAATTAGAGTTACTTAAGATGCTATAGCCTAAAGGTAACCTTATTAATTAAGTTTATTAAGACTTTAGTCTAGCTAGAGACTTTATTATTAATACTTCTATAGCTTATTAGAATACCTAGATCCTATTTATTAGTTGTTACTAGGTTAAAGCTATAAAAAAAATATTATAAATGCCCTTATATAGCAGTAAAGGTAATAATTATTATATAGATTAAGGGTATGCTTTGTAAGCTTAATTTACTCTATTAATAAATCTATTGCAATCTAGCTTATGCAGTAGATTAAAAGCCTTATTTAATTATGCTGCTTATAGGGCTTCCTCCTCTTAGAGAGCTGCTTATAAAATTTAATACTATATTTGCATTTATAGTTAAGAATATTAATATAAATTTACTTATTAAGCTTATATAAATTGCAAAATCAGTTTAAGAGGTAAATCTTTAAGATATAATATAAGCTTTTAGTATATTATAAGGAGCAAATTCTATAATTTTAAAGCCTTATAATAGCAAAGGTTATAAATTGCTTTTATACTAGTAAAAGTACCTTTTAAAGGTAATAAAGTATATCTATTAAATAGAAAATATAAACATTAGCAGGGGAAACATATAATCTATATTTTATTATAATTTAACCTTCTTACTGCAAAAAGTTGCATTAGAGAATCTACTATAACTCCTTAAATCTAGCCTTAGAGGCTGCAGCAGTTATCTCTTAAAAGGCTATAATAACTCTATTAAGATTATCTTTATATCTATAATTTATATGCATTTTCTATGTAATTAATAGAGCTAATAATGTTAAGGGAAAGGCAAAAGTAAAAGAGAAAGGAGCTAATATATTAGCTTAGTATTATAAGTTAGGAAATGCCTTACCTAGGGCAAAAGTAAGCCATTTTTACTATATATGCATTTTAATATTCTTTATAATATACTAAAGGCATAGCTGCTATTATAAAGTGTAAAAAATACACCTTATAGCTGCTTTAAAGGTATTATTAAAGTTATTAATAATTATGCCTAGGTAGGGGATTTTATAGTATTACTATATATTATTAAGCTGCTTAAGAAGCTATATAAATGCCTCTTTATTTTTCTTAGCTATAATAGTAAAAGCTATACTAAAATTAATATATAAAGCAGTAAGACCTATAATTTAAAGCAGTAATATATTAAATCTATTAACTTTATATATATTATCTATTATAAGAAGTTTAGGATTTTACTTCTAATTTATAAGGCTTTTCTTATAAATCTAAAAGATATACTAAATCTTTCTATTTAGCACTTAATTAACCTTATAGAAGGCAATCTTATTATCTTCTTTTAGTATATTAAGAAAAGCCTATATTAATATAAATGCATTATATGCTTCTTTATAAAGCTTTCTTTAAATGCAATATATATCCTAATCTAGAATATAAATAGAAGAGTATAGCTTATAAATTTAGCTTATAATATCTTTTATTATAAGCTTTTATAAGGCAGAGAGTTTTCTAATAAGCTTGTAAAGCCTTATAAGGCTAAAATTAAGCTATAATTGCCTCTAAAGGCATATAATAGCAAAACTGCTAAAAGCTAGATTATAATTATAATTATAGCATTTAATATTATAAGTATAAAAAATATCTTTAGCTAAATAGCAAATAATAATAAAAAAAGGGTAATTTATTTTATATAAAGAAGAATTGTATTTTTAGCATTTAGTACCCTTTTTAGCCTATTTGCGCTAATTGCTGCTGCAGCTGCATGTAATATTAACCTAATAGCAAAAGGCTTAATCTTGCTGCTTTAATAACTGCAATTTTAATATAATAAAGCCTAATTTAAGTTATAAGTGTTATAAGGTAAAAAAAGCATTATCTACAGTCTTATAAAAGTCTTTATAGTTAAAAGGCAAAGAGAGGAAGTTATTAGACTTATTATAATCTTTAAATTTAAAATATTTAGTCTTAGAAGTTATAGTATTAAATTTACATTTAAATTAAAATATAAAAGAATAAAGAATTAATTAAAGCTATAGAAATTTTAATTATATATAACTATATAAATATATAGGATTTAATTAGCCTAAATTATTAGAAAAATTCACTTACTTTACCTATTTAGGAAAGGTTAGCATTATACAGGCTACAATCTAATTAAATTAGGAATAGTTATTATGTGTATGTTTCCTGATAATTATATGCATGATTAGGTATTGCTGGTCATCGCCTTGTCATGGAATTGGTGCAATAGTGACAATATCTCATGATTTCTGTTTCGTTTACACCAAGCTAAGCAGCCTGTATGTATATCACTGTCACTGTCAATTCAAGCGCACTGACTTTTGGCTCAATATGACGATTGTTTCAGTTGGCCAGCGTGTCGTCGAGGTCTTCAAAGTGTCTTTCTTGGTTGCCATGATAAAGACCAAGTGATGCATGCAAATGTGACGGTTCTTTACAGCTAGTGTCTGCCGACTCGCTGTGGTGAGCCTGTGTGGTGCTCCTTAATAGGTCGCCCGGCCATTGAATGGACGTACAATGCTTAAAAACAAGGACAACATGTAGGCCGGCTGTGGCCCTGCTCAACGAGGCCGTGAAGCGGCCATGAGCAGAAGTTCTAAACAAACAAACTGTCGTGGCCGCTTGAGAGGGGACTGCGTTATTGAAGTATATAATAATAAATGTCTAGATCAAAACTTGAAAGCAGTCAACAAGTAAATAGATTCGGCCGAGTGCATCGTGCCACCAAAATATTGAGGCTCTCTGCTTCAGTTTGAAGACACCTCTCATTCCACGGCAAGGTCGATTCAGCATATAATTCATGATTGCTTTAATCGAACTAACTCGTGGTCATTGTTTCTGTTCTGTATCGGATATATGTCTCTCCATGTTTGCCATCTACGTATTATTGAATCAGATCAAGATAAATCATTCATGATCAATCTGATCTAATAGCATCATCGTTTAACACCTCGGGCCGGATCACAAAGTTCTTTCCCGGGATATGACGGTTTCTCCTAGCCTTGACGCGGTCATCTTCAATCAGCCTTCTTCTTCACATTCACATTCACATTTTTGATGTTTTTTTTATTTTTTTTCTTACATGCGGTCTCACACGCCCGTCTCCATTCGCGGATCCCTGCCTCAAGTCCACGCCGTATTTCCCCAACCGAGAGACAGAACACGCTACGACACGACACAATTGGCACAAGTCGACAAGCCCAGCGCAGGCTCACACGCTTGATACACGCTTCACCACGCTTCTGACCAAGCCCCAAGTGAGTGCTAGCGTCCGCCCAAAGTTGCTGCACTATACCTTGCACACCCCATGTCGTCCTCCGGGTTCTTGTGCTGTGTTGTAGGTATTGTATCGTATTGTGTTGTGCTGTGCAGAGCTGCGTTATGCTGGCCCTCCACTCACACCCAATCCCGTTCTGCTCTCAAAGCCCCAAGCAGAGGCTACCTGAGTTTAGCCCCAGCCTCCGAACGAGCGTGCCTTGAATTAGGTGCGCGATGGTCAAAGTGGTGAGTTCAAAGTAGCGTAAGTCCACCCGCAAAAAAAGAGAAGAGGCATTTCATTTGAGTACCTTGCCTGATATGATGTTGATTTGTGAAATGGTATATATGTATTTATGCGACCAGAACCGTAAAAGGGGAGTCAATGATGAACATGTCCTTGAGGAAGATATAAAAAGCAAATGAGAGTTCTTTATTGGTAGACTTGATGGATCTGTAAAAGCAAATCGAAAAGAAGCTTCCTTTTTCCTCTCTCAAACCTCAAACTGCCAGGATTGGCTTTCCCTTTGGTGGGCGCGCGACCCGAGCTTAGGTGGGCAACTCCTGGTGGCCTCTTAGCAGGGGCCGGTTTAAGTACCTGCACCACCTGTTGCCCAGCAAACCGGTACCTGGTCAGCGCCCCCGCAAGCGATACGATAGGTAGGTCGGTGGCCGTGAAAACAGGGCAGGTCGGTATTGAGTTAATAATTGAGTCAGGTCTTGCGAAAGAGACAGAGGCAGATATTGGGATATTGAGGATGAGATAAGTCGCTTATTAGCAGTGCATTCATCAATGTTCGAAGCAAGGACGGATGGTGCATGCAATGCAGTAATAACGAGTTAGACTAAAGCAGAGCACAGAGCAAAGGACAGGACACCCATCTCACACACCCAAGATCCCAGCACACTCCTAGTTAGACCACACACTCACACTCACACTCCGCCTGCATCTGCATTTATGTACGGGTACACCTCACGCCCCTGGCAAGCTACTAAGCTAGCTTACTTTAGGCCATGCCATCCATGGATGGGGATGGATGGATTGGATGGAGCCGTCCACCCATACAAACCATGGATCTCTCTCCTCTCGCTGCATTACAGTTGGTTAAAACTACCTACTCTACTCGCGTACCTGTCACCCAGTCCTTTTCCTTCTTCTCTATCCTCCTCCTACCTCTTCATCCTCCCTCCTCCCCTTCCTCCTCTCGTTTTGTTGATTCCCTCATTCTCTCATTCCGTCTTCCTCTCCTGACCCGAACACAGCAGGCCTGAAGACGCTTGAGACGAGGAGAATTCTCAACTTGACTTGACTCCTCCAGGGCTTTCGCTCGACATCTCTCCCTCAAGAAGCCCCCCATCCCGCCCTATTAAAGGCCAGGAACCACCAAAGGCTGTGAGACTAGGACCAGAAACAGGCCGGACTGTGAAAAAGTGAATCAAAGAGACCTTTACTGGTATTTCGCTTTTCTACTTCCACTTCGCCCTCTGTAATTCTTCCCCTCCAGCTTCTCCTTCGACTCTGTAAAATTTCTCGGTTCATCCACCAGGAATTCCAGTCTCCAATCTCAATCCACTCCCTCGCCAACGCCAACGCTCCCGCTCCCGCCGCCGACGAAGCCTCCCATCGACGAGCCCGCTCCCTTGATTCAATTCAGTTCAACTCGACAGCGACCACTCCTCAACCCTTCCCGAAACTAGTCGTCAAACTGGAAGACTAGTCGCCAATCAGTTCTGGGTATCCCTTCGATTACAGGAAAAGTCTAGGTCAAAGTGACGATTGCGAGTTATTCAACTCTCAATCCCGCAGCACCCTAGAGAATTCCGAACCATCCACACACACAGTCGTGATTTAATTAATCGCGACCTGTTCGGTTACATCGCTGTCGTTCTGACTCGATAATCGAACCATCAGAAGCGTTCACGAGCGTAGGAAAGGTATGTCATCGCCGTTGCTGCACGGCGCTGGGGACATATCATATCTAATTTCCGTATAGCTGCATGCCGAGTGTTCAACTCCCGCATACCGCTCTCCTCACCACAACCACCACGCTTTTTCTCCTTGAAATTTGCCCAGTGGGAGACGTTAGCTCGTTATTCCTGCTTGTTTCGATTCAGGGACTGTCTCATCATCTCGACGAGCTCTGCCCATCTCCCCGACGTGTGGCTGTAAGACTTGCCCCTCTCCCCTCGATACCATACTCGTGCCAGCTTGTTGTGTCGTCTATCGACCAAGGGATAGTTGCATAGGTGCATTTCGCCGTGTAATGTAATGCCTCCAGCGAGTCACGAGCTTGGCAAAATCGAGATTCCGCTAGTATTAAACTTGATACTGACGCACATACCGCATTAGAGCCCTTGAGTCGATCTCGTCTTTAAACGGCCCCCTTTCCAGTCCCTTTTCTTTTTAACCCCACTATCTACATGCTCCTGGTCTCGTTACCAGCCACGGTCACTCTTTTCATCATTTTCACCCACGTTCTTTAATATCTTAATATCCTAATTAATCGGCTTCGCATCACTCCTTTTTGCAGCCAAAGTCACTCTCTCTTTTGCGAATTTCCGACCACAAGATTCCTGGCGAACAAACAGTCTCTCCTTTGACACTAAGCCACAGGCACTATTCTGCCCAGTCACCGCCCACCTGAGAAACCCTATCACCTACCACCCAGTATGGCGTACTCTCAACATGACGACTCTTACTTCGTGGAGTCTGAAGAACCTCATCACAGAATCACAGCCCAAGAAGCAGCACGAATGATGGCCCGTCAACGGCAGGACATCATTGGTGTTGAGCTATCACGATTAGCAGGTGATGAGTACCTCGAGGATATCATGCAGCATATGCGACAAATGGAGGTATGTTGCCACATTGACGCTCACCACGTCTCATCTGCTAACAACAAATGTTTAGGATGAGACTCTACCAGATGCTTCCCTCATCGATATGCAGCGCGAGATTCAGTGGTTCATGCGACCTTACTTGATCGACTTCCTCATCGAGGCCCATGCCGCCTTCGGCCTCCTTCCTGAGACTCTCTTCCTTACTGTTAACCTCCTCGATCGATACTGCTCTAAGCGAGTTGTGTACAAGCAACACTACCAGCTGGTTGGATGCGCTGCACTACTCATCGCTGCCAAGTATGGTGACAAGAAGGACCGCGTTCCCCAGATTCACGAACTCAACAACATGTGCTGCGGACTCTATGACGCCGGCATGTTCACACAAATGGAGATGCATGTCCTCAACACCCTCGATTGGATCATTGGCCACCCCACCGTCGACTTCTTTTCGCAACTAATGGTAGCAGAGGAGGGTGACGACCAGGAGGTTGCGCACATGGCCGCCTATCTGTGTGAGATTGCCTTGTACCATCGCGACTTCGTTTCCACGAAGCCTTCTGTTATGGCTCGCTCATCTCTCGCTCTCGCACGAGCCATCCTTGGCCGCTCCGAAGTTAACGATGGAGGTTGGGATCAGACAGAGAATGTCACCTTGGTCACATTGTCGCATCACCTTCATCAACCCTCGCCCACACTTGCGCGCAAGTACTCAACAACAGGTTTTTCTCGGGTGTCGCAGAAGCTGGCCGAGTTCATGGCTGAGCAAGCTGCGATCGCCCGTCGAGCTGCCAACCCAGCTACTCCCCTAACCGAACCCATCAACAAGCACACGAGCAACATCTACAGCACTCCTCAAAAAGGACACAGCGCGATGGGGTTCGATGGTTACCTAACACCCCCGATCACACCTGACGGTAACTCGTTGATGGGCAACCACAATATGGCAAAGGAGTCTTACGGCTTACCTCCTCGATGCCCAGTCACACCAACACCTCCACACCATGCGGCAGTATATGGTCAACAACACCAATACGTCGGATACGTTAACCAGCATGGCATGAACCAATAATGCTCTCTTCATGACAAGATATTGAATCGACGATTCGACCTTCGACGTTCACCCATGTACATCATCGTGGCTTCTACACTATCTTTCCGACATTCTATTACCTGTTCGAAATCATTGCATGGTCGCACAACAGAATGATCTTTCCACATATGTTTTGGCATTTAGCGACTGCTTTTCATTTCCTTGCGATTCAAACATTTTCTCCTCAATATCAAGTCTAGCGGCACCAAAAAAAGGCACACGCGGATCATACCCTTTTTTTTTTCTTTTTTTTTTAGCAACTTTATGCATCCTTTTATTTTTCAGGCTCCATACGACTTGCTCTCCCGGTGTGGAAGGAATCCGCATACCCCCCCCAAGAGGACCAACGACAGGTCACCGTTCGGGTAAAACTGGTTGACGACATAGATTACACATGAAGGGCCTGGCCAACCTCGAGACGGAAGAAGTAAAAAAGAAGATCGAGAATGCACCAACACAGGTCCCTCGCGGTGGATAAAAAGGATACCCCCGGATTTTGGGACATAGGCGGTTATGGACCGACCAGCTTTATTAAAACAGGGACGATGGTGTCTGACCTCGGTCTGGAACGGTGAGGCGGCCTACTCTTCACGACAGCAGCACTACGTCTGCATAATTCTTTCAAAGGCGGATGGGGTGGTGGGCGATACATAGTTGGGAAGCCATTGGCATGCACAACAACAAAACGTTGTCGCGGGGGGGGGAGGGGGGGATTTTGGCATTAATCGTGCCTTTGGTTGGATCTACGAAGTCAGGCTAGTTCCTTTCTTCAGGCCCCCGTCCTGTGTATAGATAGTTGTACGTAAAACAGGCACAAAAAAAGAAGTAAAAATTCTTTTGACTTGAACTGTTCCAAATCGTATTCATTTCTCATTTCGATGGTCTCCGGTGATTATTCAACACGGCGATCGATTGTTTCACTTTGGTCCTCTCAAGGCTTAAGCCAAGCCGTCATACTGGTGTTTTTGTCTCTGTCTCTGAATCTGTCTTCGAATTCTAGCTGAACGATCTAGATCGTCGATGGATGGAGCGGAGGTTGGGAGCTTGACGTCAGGAAATTTCCCATTGTGACTTTAATTTCGCATCTTTAACAGAAACCACAAGGACACCAGCTAACTTAGATCAATATCTGGCAACCAGCGCAGGCAGTATGGGGAGCCCCTGACTAGGAGACGCATATGCATGGAACTACTGAAGTAGGGCATATTATTAGCATAGTACGGAGTAGTGGTGTTGTCTTAAGGGATGTTTCCCAAGGTTTAGAGTTAATAGTGGCTGGTATTGGCCAGGTTCATGCTACCCCTGGACGCTGCAGGTTGGAAGTTAAAGACGTGCTGACTTCTATTGGCTGCGCACCCTGATGCAGGGCTGATTCTTTAATTTTGATAGAAAGTCTATTGAATCATATCTCGTTGTGTCATTATGTGTCGGACTGAATAGTTTCCATTCCTGAGTTGTGTTAAGGTGTGGTGTCGGGTATTGCATTGTTGAGTTCCAGCTCAATAGCAAGCATTCCAGGACCAACATCCTGGATTACGGGTCTCGCAGCGGTAGTTGTATGGGAGTCTTGTGAGTTACGAGTAATGGAGGGATTTACGACATGTTGACTATTGCCGTGCTGTCTACTCCGTATATATGGACTTTTGGTTGGGAGATGATATGCTGTAGGGCATCGTTCAGTGCCACAACATATATTACTACTATATCTATCGCGAAAACTCAAAGAATATACAGGAAAACAACAAACAAATAGAGTACAGATAAAAGAAAATCTATTCGTCGCATGGACGACGCGAACACGAGCCCGCATCCTCATGTAGGGTAGCAATGGTTGACTCGGCCGAGAGCGATATGGCAAATTGCGTCTCCACCCGCGATCGAGGTGACTGGCGCATTGGAGCCCGTGACGACACGGAAATTAAAACATCGCAACTGACGCGATATGTCGCAAAAACAAATAACACCCGCGCGCCTTACACCGTCTTTTCATATATTCATTATTGAGACTGTATTGAAAAGGAAGGGGTGTACGGAGGTAGCCGCGAAAAGTTCTTGCCTGCTAAGAGGGATTAGCAACTACCCTTATAAACCCTAATAGGGTCTCCCTAGTAAATCTATTAGTAATCTTCTCTAAGTGATTTTTATACTATTCTTCTTCTCTTTATATTAAGAAGATAATACTATTAAGAGATATTATAATCTAGATATTAGTAGTAATATTAAAAGCCTTCCTTTATTAAATTACTGTTAATACTACTGTTTATTGCCTTAGCATTAGTTATCATTTTATAAAATAAATATGCTTAGTTAGGTAAATTCTATTTAATTAATTATAGCTTTATTTTACTTACTAAAAGACTCTTTTAACCTTTAAATAAAACTCTTTTATTATATATAGAATTTTTTTTATCTTATATAATTAACTTTATAGAATTTTCTAGGTAATTCTATTGCATATAAACTCTAAATGCTACCTATAATACCTACTTACAGGTTATTGCAGATATCTGCTGCAAGCATAGTAATGCTCTGGATCTAGAAGCTATACTTATTCCTTAACTTATAAGAGTATAGGTCCTCTATGCCTAAGGTGCTTAGCTACTGTACCTCTCTATTAAGCTACTTTATATAATAGAAGCTTCTAGTTAAGTAGTAGAGGAGCCTACACTTAAAGATAATTAGCTAAAGTAACTAGTTATCTGTCTATTAACTATAGCTAATAGCTAATACCTATCTAGCTTCCTTTTATATCCTGAATTTAGCTCTAAAGGTTAAATTAGTCTAAAGGAAAGTAATATTATTACTATTAATTAGTTAGTTATTATAATAGCTAGTAGGGATAAGCTATAGGCATTATTAATTAATAGTTACTAGTTGTATATTAAGTGAGTTTAATATCTTAACTATAATTAAGGTTAGTATTGCTAATTTTATGTAGTTAGGGTAGAGAACCTGCATTTAATAGAGGCTTAGTTAATTTCTTAATAGTTTTATAATTATTAAGATAAGTATTTTTAAAGATAAATAAATTAAAAAAGGTTAAAGTTATAGGGGAGTTATAGACTCTATTAATTAGGCTTTTTAAAGCTCTTTAGCTAGTTAGGTAATATATTTATTATAATTAAAGTTACTTAAAATACTATAGCTTAAAGGTAATCTTATTAATTAAGTTTATTAAGATTTTAATCTAGCTAGAGACTTTATAGTTAATACTTTTATAGCTATTATTAAAATACCTAGGTTCTATTTATTAGTTATTACTAGGTTAAGGCTATAAAATATTAAAAGCCTTTTTTAAGAAGATAAAGATAATAACTTAAATTTATAAAATTATAAATATCTTTAAGTATATAATTAATAAGATCTTTATTAAATTACTATTAATATTACTGTTTATTATCTTAGCATTAATTATTATTTTATAAAGTAAATATACTTAATTAAGTAAATTCTATTTAATTAACTATAGCTTTATTTTACCTATTAAAAGACTCTTTAACTTTTAATTATAAACTCTTTCTTATATATAGAATTTTTTTTATCTTATATAATTAACTTTATAAAATTTTCTATGTAATTCTATTGCATATAAACTCTAAATGCTACCTATAATACGCCTACTTATAGATTAGCAGCAACTATGCCTGCAAGCGTGATAATGCTGGAGATCTAGAGGCTATACTTGGTCTTTAGCCTGCTAAGGTATAGATCTATTATATCTAGGGTGCTTAGCCTTTGCATCTTCCTATTAAGCTACCTTCTATAATAGAAGCTTCTAGTTAAGTAATAGAAAAGCTTATACTTAAAGATAATTAGCTTTTATAACTAGTTATCTATTTACTAATTATAGCTAATTGCTAATAACTAACTAGCTTTTCTTTTTACTTTAATTCTTACCTCTTAGTATATATTTATCTATAAAGTAATAATATTACTATTATAGATATTTTAGGAGTAGTTATAGCTAGTTAGGATAGGCTGTAAGTGTAGTTAATTAATGCCTATTAGTTGCGCGTTAAGTGAGTTTAACATCTTAACTATAATTAAGGTTAGTATTATTAATCTTATAAAGTAGTTAAGGTAGAGAACTTACATCTAATAGAGGCTTAGTTAGTTTTTTAATAGTTTTATAATTATTAAGATAAGTATTTTTAAGAATAGATAAATTAAGAAAGATTAAAGTTATAAGGAAGTTATAAATTCTATTAACTATTAGGCTTTTTAAAGCTTTTTAGCTAATTAAGTAATATATTTATTATAATTAGAGTTACTTAAGATACTATAGCCTAAAGGTAACTTTATTAATTGTTAAGGCTTGAATAAAATAGCCTATGAATTCGATATAGGTTAAAGGATAGATAACTGTAATTGGTATAGAAGAGGCTATAGAAATAGGAGGGAAAAAGGTTATAACTGTATTGTAAATAGGCATAAGGTAGGATATATAAGATAAAGGTAGATTTAATAAGAAGAGCGATTTTTTCCAAATTTAATAATATATATTATGTAATAGAAAAGTTAATAAGTGTCTGATTAAAAAGGAGTTCCCTGAGTGGGAAAACCTGGGTCTTATATAGACCTCTGAAAGAGCGGGCATTGTAATTCCCAGAGCGGGGTAGCCTCAATAATGATAAAAAGACTATCATAAAAACCGCCAAAATTCAGAGAAAAATAAAATATACTTTTTACCTAATTTAGAAGGTGCTAGGCTTTAGTATGCTTATAAAGCTTAAATAGGAAAATAGAGTTTTTCATGGTGTGTTATGAATCATCCAACTGAGGGGTAAAATCTCATATACGTAATCCTCATTATATAATCATCATGTGACCCCAGTCACGTGACTTTCCCACTGATATTTCCTTAGTAAGAAATATTTAAAGTTTATAGAAAAACTTTAATATGTAGAGTTTGCTCAATTCTCCACATATTGCTTAGGTAAGCACACCAATCGAAACCCCTGAATTTTCTTATTATTTTGGTATATATTTTGCCCTGATTAGTCATCTAGAACATAATATATTCCTTAGTTATATAATAAGACCTTTATATAATATCAGGTCTTAACATTAATTAAGTTTATTAAGACTTTAATCTAGCTAAAGACTTTATTATTAATACTTTTATAGCTTATTAAAATACCTAGGTTTTATTTATTAGTTGTTACTGGGTTAAAGCTATAAAAAAAAATAATTAGAGTTGCTTGGAATGCTGTAGCCTAAAGGTAACCTTATTAATTAAGTTTATTAAGACTTCAGTCTAGCTAGAGACTTTATTGTTAATACTTCTGTAGCTTATTAGAATACCTAGGTCCTATTTATTAGTCATTACTAGGTCAAAGCTATAAAATAATTAATAAAATATATATCTAGGTAATTAAGTAAAGCTTTAAGCTTAATAAGATATTATTATAGCTAGCTAATAAGCTATTTAAAGATAGTAAGTAATTAAAGTAGTTAATTAAGTATATAAATAAAAATAAAAACTTAATTATTATTAAAGTTAATAAAAATTACTTTAATAGAAAAAAGATTATTAATAAGATTACTAGTAAACTTAATAATTAAGGTATTAAGATCTTAGCTATAATTATAAAGTTAATTTTAAAAAAGAAAAAATATAAAAAAATAAAGCTAACTAGAAAGCTTAAATTAATTATAATAATAAAAAAGAAATACTTAAAATAGTATTTTACTTATTAAAATTAAACTCTTAAAGATTAAAAAGCTATAATTTAATTAAATAAGACTTTTATAATTCTTTTATAGTAATATAGTAGTTATTATATTTAGTAAAAAGCTAATAAATATATTCTTTATAGCTATATTTATAAGTAATAAAAAGAATCTAGTAAGTTTATATTCTAGAGTATCTTTTCTTATAATAAAAAGGGTCTTGATACCGAATCACAGCTCGTAAGGCAAAATGAAGGTATTCAGAAGGGTATATCGGGTTAATTCTGAGAGTGGGCCTTGGTGTTGTGAGATAAACACTAAGGACCGGATTAACTATGACCCGCTATTCAGGAGAGCTATAATTCTTACGCATTATACAGCTAGCCTCTAAAGAAACCTTCCAGTTATCCTTAACTATTCTATTGTCATTTAATATATATATATTCTATATTAATTAATTCCCCTAATTAATCTTCTTTAGGATCTTCTTTATCTAACTGCTTCTTTATAGTCCTTTATTAGCAAATTGCTTAGGATGCTTCTTATAGAAGGACTCTATAAGCTCTTTTAATATATCTGCAGTCTTTACCTACTAATTATATTTAGGACCTTATCCTTTCTATTAAATAAGAAATCCTTTAAAAGGAGTAGTATTCCTTCTAAGGCATTATACCTATCTCTTAATAATAAAGTTAACTTTATAGTAATTCTTATTAATAGGTTCTCCCTCTATAGGCCTAGGCTATTTATTAATAAGGTTATTAGTATATGCTAGAAGAAGATACTTTATTAAGATAACTAGATAGATCTTCTATTAATCTAGAAGCTTTAATTTATAGGCTAGATTGTTAATAACTTGTTTAATGCAAAAGGGACTAGTTTACTGCTACAACTATTTCTTTAATGGCTTTTCTAGGAGATTATAGCCTTTATAAAGTTACAGATAGATATAATTGCCTTCTTTTAATGTAATAGGATAATACTTATTATTATATTAATGTTTTCCTTTTATTACAGTAAAATCTATAGCTAGTTAAGCTTCCTTATAAATAACTTCTTAGAGATAAGGAAGATTTACAATATCCTCTATAGAGGTAATAAGATTAAGAGTACTTATTAGCTTAAACCTATAAAGGAATTTATATACACTTATCTTAGTTCTAGTATTACATGCTCTATTTAGATTCTATTAAAGTGTTAGAAGAATATAAAACTAATCTACTAAAGGATTCTTAATGTAATAAAAGCATAAAGTAATCTTAATAGTCTAGTTTCTTCTTTTAGATAGACTATTAGCTTCTAGATAGTATACTGTAGTTATAGTAAGTTTATACCTAAATTCGCTTTATAGCTTTTACTAGAATAGTAAAGTAAACTTTCTATTGCAATCTAAGATAATAACCTTAGGAATTCCCTAATCTGCTATTAATAGCATCTATGCTAAGGTAATAGCCTAGTCTTTAGCGCTATATGTTAAGTATCTAGGGATTAGAAGATAACGCTTACTTATTATGCAAGTTACTATTATAAGCTAATTAAAGAGATTAAATCCTTTAATTGCTTATAGGCTTCTAACTAATAAAATAGGAGGAAGATTAGTAATAAAGTTAATTGTAATAGTATGCATAGGAGTAACAGGGGGATGTATTAGTATATAGTTGCTGATTCTTTGTTATCAGTCTGTTTATCCTAGATAACATATCTTGCAACTATAAATGTATTTTTAGATTCTTGCAGTAAGATTATATATTAAGAGTCCTAATAATTTCCTTATTATCCTTTTAGTCTTAAGATAATTCTAGTTCTTATATACTATCTTTAGGATTTTATTAATTATAAAGTGTAGAATATATAAGTAAAGATATCTATTAGTTTATTTATAATATAGAAGTCTATCCTTTAGAGCAAAAGGCATACTATGCTTTAAAGCAAATACTGCATCCTTGCTATTTAATTAATTAGTATTAACTGCTTTACCCTTAGATTTAAGAATTATCTTAAGAATAGGTAGATACTTTATATTATTAAAATACCCCTAGATAAACCTATCCTTTATCTCTTTAGATATAAGTGACTTTACGCCTATATATACATTATTAAGTGCAGTATAATTAAGGTAAAGTCTATAAGCATTACTATTAGTCTCTAGAGCCTCTAAGTAACTAAGGGCATTAGAAATAAAGTTCTTCTTTCTAGGAATATAAAAAACATATAGCTTATACTCTAAAAGATAGATTAAGGCATTAATAAGTCTTCTATTAGTATAATTAGTACTTATTATATTTAAAGTTATTTTCTTAATAATTTGTTTTATTACTAAGTAATCTGTAAATATAATAAGAGATCCTTTAAAGGATCTAATGTATACTTTTAGTCTCTTTATTGCCTAGATTAGTGCTACTATCTTTAGCTCTATTAGTCTATATCTTATCTCTGCTGCTATTAATATCTTACTAATAAAATAGATAGGTATAATAATATTAAAGGGAATATAAGTATCCTCCTTCTAGATATATCTATCCTTTATATAATACAGAACCGCTCTAAAGCCTTACTAAATGCTAGCATTAAGTTAAAGAAAGAGATACTTCTTTAAATTAAGATAAACTAAACCCTTCCTAGAGGCAATTTGCTCTTATATAATCTAAAAGGTAATCTTCTCTGCTAGTATAGGATTATAGTATATTATCTTTATATATAACTTTCTCTTTCCTTTATTACTATTAATAATCTTATTATTCTTTCTTCTTTTAGCTAAAAGGGCAACTTTATGCTTCTATAATAGCTTTATAATCTTAGTATAGTATAGAATAAGATATTAAATGTACTTAATTGCTTTAATATATTATTTAAGAGCTATAAGCTATTATAGAAACTCTAGCTTAGTAAAGGCAGTAACTCTCTTTGCTATTATTAATAATTTAAGAGTATTAATATAAAATCCTAATACTTAGGCACTTAGATAGCCTATCTAGCTCTTTGTTAGAGAGATAGATAAGTTCTTAGAGATAAAGAGTCTAAAGAGCATATTTATATACTAAGTATACTCCTTAGTAGACTTAGAGAAGATTATAATATTATTAATAAAGGCATAATAAAAGCTATAGTATAAATATAAAAGTCTATTTATATACTGTTAAGTGTATGCAGGAGAGTTATAAAAGCCTATAGGAATAACTATAGATCTCTCTAGTCCTCTATAACTTGTAATTATAAACCTATCTTAATATTCTAGCATAACTTTAAATTAAAAGAAGAAGGAAGATGCATTAATTGCTAAGATGTAAGTTATGCCTTGCAGGGCTGCAATAATATCCTCCTATCTAGGTAATAGATAGCTATTAGGAATTGTAACTTTATTTAAGGCTCTTAGATTAATTATAGCTTAACCCTTAGGTTTTCTATTAACTATTCTCTAGATAATAAAGACTAAAGCTATAAATAGCATTAGCTTAGTTACCTACTCTATTTATTTCTAATTATATAGCTTATTAAAGATCTAATTAATAAGATTTTAATCTTTTAGCTTATAAGCATATAGTTACTAAGTAACTCTTTGCTTATACTAATTATTAATTAGAAGTATAGTTATTAATTTGCCTTCTAGAATGTAAATAAGATCTAAGTCTATCTATAGAGTAGTATACTTAGTATATAGATCTTAAGCCTGCTTTATAAATCTAGAGCTATTATTATAGATATAAATTCCCTCCTAAGTCTTAATCTTAGGGAGATTTAATTATCTCTAAATGTATACTTAATATAATACCTAAGGCAATTCTAGAATTAACTTATAAATAACTATTTTAGGTTCTCTGTTAATAGAGGAGGCAAGAGCTAGCTTATCTAGGACTAATAATTCTAACTCTAGAAGCTCCCTAACTGTTAAAAGGGGCTACTTCTTTTTATTCCTTTTCTGCTATTTATATGGCAGCTTAGAGTCTTTAATATCTTCTAGAATTGCGCTTCTTATATCTTATATTAGGTTTATAGTAGCGCCTATAAGGGTTGCCTCTAAGATAGATGTTAAGAGGCTATTTATAGCTTAAGGAATAAGTTCTCTAGTAGTAATAGCGCTGATTTTAGGAGTAAGATTAATGTTAGATGAGATTGTAATTTATTCTATGCCTCTAGTAGTTCTATCTAATGCGCCAGAGGCTATCAGTCTAGCTATTGCTATTAAGGCTAGACTAGCAGCTTTCTATAAGCTAGAGAAGTATATCTATTCTTCCTTACATTCTTTAATATTTCCTAGCTTCTGCTTTCTCTAATAAGTAATATCTTTATTAGTATTATTAATAATTATAACTCCTAGAGCAGTACTTAAGTTTATAAAGGCATTAAAGGCTTTATTAATATAGCTATTAAATATAAATGTTTTTCCTTTAGAGACTTCTTTCTAGGTTACTAGTATAAGATGTATCTATCTAGCAGGAACTATTATTAGCTAAGCTACTATTACTTATTAATTAACCTTCTAAGAGAGCTAAGAGATAGTAAAAGAAATAAAAAACTTCTCTAGACTAGTATAGTATAGATGTTTATTAGTTATTATAATATTAATGCTATATAGTGCTATCTATTTATTCTTAAGTAAAGCCTTAGGAGATAAAAATAGCATTCTATCTTAAATCTAGGCTCTATAGGTAAACTCTATGTAGCTAGTATCTAATTTATTATAATAGATGCTATTAATGTAAAATGTAAATGTTGCCTACTTACTATATAGCTTTTCTACCTTATTATTAACTCCTTAAATAAAGATAGGTGTTTTTTCCTTAATAGTATGCTAAAGTGTTTATAACTATTTCCTAGAGATAACTAGTTTTCTGCACCTAGTATTAATATAGATAGAAGCTATCTCTCCTCCTAGAGAGCTTATAGCATTAAATTTAAGATATATATAGTTGCTATTAACCTTATAAACCTGCAGTTAATAGTAAATATATGCAGGAATATATTCTGTAAGCATAATTGTATTATTAACCTAAAGAGTAACCTCTTATATAGCTAACTTCTTAGAATATCTAGACTTTAGGTATCTATAAAGCTTATTATAAGATAGAAAATCTCTATAATAATAGATATAATGTTTAGACTTAGCAGGTGCCTACTTGCTTATTAACTGCATAGAGCTAATATAAGATCTTATAGCCCTATATTCCTATAGTATAGCCTAGCTAGGAAAGACTTAATAGTAGATGCTGCAGGGAAACTCTTACATAATATCTGCTAGCACTACACTGCCTGTTATATAGTTAAAGTATGCTTATTAAGAAGATATTAATTAAGAGGAGTAAATACTCTTACTGTTGCTATTAGTATTAGCTCTATTTAACTTAAATTTATCCCCCTTATCTTTTAAGGTAAAATATTTCTATTTAAAATAAACTTTCTTCTCTTCCTTAATATTATAATAAATGTAGTTATTATTATATAAGTAAAAGTAGCAATCTTAGTTATTACTGCAATAACAATTACCTAATTTATTATTATTCTTTCTATCCTTTATATATAACTGTAATAGTTAATTGCTATAGTATTAGTTATCTTGCCTTAATTAGTTATATTTATCTTATTACTTAGAGCTAGAGCATTTATTGCAAGGGCATTAATTAAATTAACTACTCTTATCTCTGCCTAAGTAGTAATTAGACTTATATTAGTGCTTATCTCTATTGCCTTAATCTTAGTAATAATAAAAGTATTTAATTATAGTTTAATATTACTTATACTACTTAATAAATGCTATTAGCAATATAGTTTCCTTAAGATATTTAAGGAAATGTAAGATCTTAATATCTATCTAGTTAAATAGTATAAAGATAATAGTATAATCTTTATTATATTTAACTTACTTAGCTAGATTGGCTTTTTACTAAGCCTATTAAGTAAGTATAATACTATAAAGAATAAGCTTAAGAGTAAATTAAGTTTAATAAAGATTCTCTAGGATCTTTATATTAGGATACTTAAACTATTTAGTAAGCTTTTAATTAAATTTATTAATAGGAAGATTAAGAAATTAATTATAACTAGCTTTATTTAACTTAAATATTAGCTAGGCACTAGCTTTCCTAGTAAGCATTTTAATATAGTATTCTGTAAAACTAAACTCGCTAAAATGCTTAAATAAATAGAGATGCTTATAGAATATATATATATTAGTATAGATTATCTTACTTATACTAGTAATAATAAGACCTTAATAATCTTTATTATTAAGATTATTAGGGTTAAAGATGCTAAGTATCTCCTTTTAAATCTTCTTGCTAATATTACTGCCTATAGATTGTATAGTATTAATAGTAGTCTTGCATTATTATTACGCTATAAGATTATTATTAGATCCCTTTAATAGATTATCTTAGGGTGCTAGTAGTCTGCCTAGCTATACCTCTAGGATCTCTGTAGAATATAGATAATAAGTAGTAATTAATTTTGCTTAATTCTACTAATTAAATGCATAGATATTAAACCTCTGCTATACCTGCTTTTACTACTAGGGAAGATACTTAAGATATAAGAGCCTAGCATAAGGATACTTAATAAGCATATTTGCAATTGTAGACTTAAAGACCTAGCAACTTAGCATCTATTGTATCTGCAAGGCTATATTGCTATCCTAAATGGTAAATGCATTAAGAGCTTAAATAGGGCAATATTCCTCTATTATTTAATAGAAGCATACTCCTTATATAAGTATAGATTTATTCTCTGCAATTTGATCTATAATATTATCTTCTTATTCTCTTAGATTGTAGAGAATAGAGCATTAACTAGCTTATAGTTATAATTGCAGTTATTAAGATAAAAAATTTAATTTATTATCCCTAGACTTATTATCATAACGCAGCTAAGGAGCTAATAGACAGACAGTACACTAATAACCTAGAGATTAAGGAGATACTAAATGCCAACTATCATTACAATTATTAAAAGACTTATCTTACTATTATCATTACATAGAATTAGATAGGCTGCTATATTACTAGCTTAGTAGATTACCTATATTATCTCTATAGTTAGATCATACTATTGCAGCAAAAATGCAGTTATAATAGCCTTAAAATGACTTTAGTATATAAGGTATAAAGGAGTAATATTAAATAATATATTAATTAGAGATATATAGTAGCTATATTAAAAGGTATATAACTTATAATTATACTAATTACTTTAAGTAAGTAGAGATATAATATGCCTTAATAGTAATCTAATAGGATAGTAGCTCTTCTCTATCTAATAACTATAAGGGGTAGCTGCCCTGCACTAAAGACTGTACCGCTTAACTAAGCTATCTTACACCTCTTAACCTTAGTTTTATCTTAGTATACTACTTAGAGAGTCTTGCTTGCAAATATCAGATAGCTAAAGGATTTATCCTGCTTAGTTCCCTTTAGGGATTTCTATAACTAAGTAGTAGACCTAAGTAAATGCAATTAGGGGGCCTCTTTTTTAGTAATACTAGTACTTTTAAATTGAAAATTAGCATAAAAAGGCTAATTATTTAAGAAAAAGTAAAGCTATTATAGAAGTAAGTTAACTTTATAAAAGAATGCATTAATAGAGATAATTTTTACTTATATGTACTAGCAATTATATAAGGTAGAGTATACTTTCTTAGGTAAATGCTAGAAAAGCTAAAGGTTATAGGTTTAAATTTAAATGCAAGGTGTAAATTTTTACCTTTTTAGCTTTTTACTGTAATATAATATGCATATAAGGGCAGGGATTAAGGGTTACAGCGCGCATGTATAATAATAACTTCTTAATTAGCGCTTCTTAAGGGATTAAATAACTGCTAATTTTAGGTGTAATTTGTACTATTAAGAATGCTTTTAATAGCACTTATATAGGTAATAGTAATTAAGGTTATTAAGAGGTTAATAAATGGTACTAAAGGTAATAATAACCTTCTGCAGGCTTAGAGGTTGCTTAATAGTAGTTGTAGTGCTGATTATAGATGGTCAGGTACTATAGATCTTTTATAGCTGCTACTATTTAATACTAAATCACAGCTTGTAAGGCAAAATGAAGGTATTTAGAAGGGTATATTAGGTTAATTCTGAGAGTGGGCCTTAGTATTGTAAGATAAACACCAAGGACCGGATTAACTATGACCCGCTATTCGGGAGAGCTGTGATTCTCACGCATCAGGTCTTTATTATTACTAGAAGCTAAAAACTATAAAGGAAAAAGTAAAAGCTTAAAAGGCAATTAATAAGATAAATATAAAGCTTAAGCTGCTAATAAAAAGAGTAATAAGAGCTTATAAATAGTTTAAGAAGGTTAAGTCTTTATAACCTATTAAGTAAGAAGCTTAAATAGAAGTAGAAGAAGGAGATTAGTAAGCTTATAAGAGAAGAGAAAAAGAGTAGTATTAACTAGTAGTAATATTAATAGAAAATTCATATTTTAAAATTACTTCCTTTTATAAAGAAATATACTAAAAAAAGAGAAAATACTATTTTATAGCTTTAACCCAGTAACAACTAATAAATAGGATCCAGGTATTCCAATAAGCTATAGAAGTATTAACAATAAAGTCTCTGGCCAGACTGAAGAGAGAAAGTACTATTATATAAGAAGATAAAGCTTTATCTTATAACTATTATATATAGCAGTAAGTTTATAATCTTTATAAAGTTTAGTAACTTCTTTAATATTTAAATTTACCTAATTTAAAGCTATTAAGCCTACCTAGCCTTAAATAAAAAGGTATATAATAAAAAAAAATACCTTAAAGAATAGAAGTAAGGCTATTTATAAGTAAGAGGCTATATAGAATAACCTTCTATAAGAGAAGATCTAAGCTTAAATAGAGCATATTTCTATATATATTAGAAAAATTATAGCTTATAAGGATAGAAATAAGTATATAGAAGGCAGGGATTATCTGCTATAAAAATAAAGATTTTAAAGTACCTACCCTTTTTACCCCACTTAGTGCATTTTAGTGTAGCGCTAGCGTAGGCAAGAACTTTTCGCGGCTACCTCCGTATATAGATAGGCAAAGCTCGCCACAAGTGTGAGCGACATGGCTTGTGGCTGTTGAGGCTCTAGTTATACAATGTTGTTCTAGCTTCTGATTCGTCGGAGTCGCTTATACATACAGCACAACACAGAAGGTTCATCAATCGCCATGAGCTAATGGTTCTTGCGGCAGTATCATCGTATGCCTAGAAGTATTATAACAAGACTTAGGCTGAACTTATGGTTGAATAAGGTATTGCCTATTCCTATTTTCTAGAATGCCGACGACGGACCACGGTGACCTGAAAACTCTGAAGTCAATTCGAACAAACTGACAGGGAAACAGGGCAATGCCCAACGCATTCATTATAAGGCCAATCATCAAAGGTTAGGATGATTTCACTTAGCAATGAGAGTCACAGTGACGTATATTGAGAAGTGATAGATTAAGAAAGGACTAACAACCGTGCTCAATCATGTCATAAAAGCGCGCCAACTGCCTCCCGTATCAATCCAACCGAATAAGTAACTCAATACCTCCATGTTCGTCCATGGATTCTATAAATATGTCCTTTTCGCTCCCAAGATAACAGCAAATATTTGATGTCTAAAAGCAAACCTGGTTTTGTTTCGGCTCTATTGAACCTTTTGCTGTTCTTTGCTCAGAATGATTGTCAGTCAACACTGCAGGGTAAACCCTCAAGGTATGTGTTGGGGAATAAATACAATCAAGGGCCAAGCTAACCCGGCCTTTTCTCCAGAGAGAACACAATTCCTGGTCTTGTGCGAAGCTTGACGAGCTCCCAGCAGAGTGCTAACCCACACGTTGTCGCTTAATTCCTCGATCTGGTGTGTTGTCTAGCCGCAGGTCATTGCGGGGAATTTCTTCTGTACCTGCGGGACTCGGGGTATTGTGGTGGCTCATATGGGGCATGGGATGTCCCGTATGCAGTGACGAATTATGGTGGCTTGGGTCTGTATCAAGGCTGAAGTTGAAATCAGTGCCATCAGTGTTATACTGCCCATCGCCAAATAAAGCGTTGCTGTCAAAAAACTGATCGAAATCTGCGGATTGAGGATCGAAGTACGCCTCATTATCCCCTAGACCAGGTACATGCCCGGAAGGACTCAGTGGTCCGAGTATATTACCAAGTTCGCTAATCTTTGCATCCTGCTCGCTTTGAAGACGTTGAAGTTGATCTAGATCCAACTGGTTGGTGTTGATCTCGTTCAAGGACGGCGGTGCCATGGGAGGTCCCATGATAGGGGAGAGCGAAGGAGGTGGGTTGGACTCAATGGGTGGGGGTGAGACGGAGGTTGAGGTAGGCATAGTCGGCATGGCCATGTGAGCACTTGATGTAGGTATTTGAGCAGCAGCAGGTACTGGTGTGGCAGAGACTGGGGTTGGGGCGGGAGTTGACCTGGCAGATGGAGCAGAGGAGGACTGGCCAGCCATGAAATTCACCAGCTTGCTGCGTTGGGCATTGCTCAACGTGTTGGGGGCATTGGCCACAAGCTCGGCAGCTTCTGGCAGATCCATGCCATGATTGTTGGTTGCGTTGTGTTCGTTAATCATCTTCAACATCTGCTCATGAGGGTTTGCCTCTAGTTCCTGACGGAGATTGGGGGAATTTGTGTCGCTAGGTGAGTTCTCTTGGAGTTCTGTGACATGGCCCATTTCAGGGTTGTGATGATTGACAGTTTGGTAGGTTGAATTGACAGGTGTTGACCTGTTTGGGGTAGACGATCTAACTGACTGGGCGCGGCTCTGGTTGGGAATAGGGGGTAGCAGGCCACGGGCCTTCTTATGAGGTGTGCCGTATGATGAAGGATCCATCTGTTGGATGAAGTCTCCCAGATCGACCACACTGCCATGTTGGGCAGACTGCTGATTCTGGTTCGTGAGCATGCTCGAAATAATATCGTTTACATTCTGTGAGTTGCCCTGATCCTCCAGTGTTTTTCGAAAGACATTGGCAAGAAAGTTAAGAATGGCGTTGATGGAATTCTGATGACGGTCATGCTGATTCTGGAACATGACCGCCTGTTGATAAAGATCGTTGTTGTTTCTTTGCAATCGATTGATGGCCCCGAGAATCAATTTCTGTTGTTCTCGGACTTTGCTCAATTCTTCTCGAACGAGGGTCATCTCTTTCTTTGGTATGGGCTGAGAATCACCAGCCGGTAATGATCGAGGAGCCTGGGCTGCAGAGGCCCCTAGCCCTGAGGCGAGGATCTCTTCGGTTGCACCCTCATCCTCACTGTCGTTATCGATCTCAGCACCCTTGGTACCCTTTTTTGCTTTGCTTCCACTCTTGGGTTTGTTGATGAGCCACAAGAGATTTGGATGTCCGCGTCGGAAATAAGGGTTTGAGTACTCGCTAGGACTCTTATTCTTGCGCTCACTGGCTCGCATTGAGTTGTCTGACAGACCCACGCGTTTGTGGAAGCCATACATGTTGAGCTGCCGAACAAAAGATGCATAGTTGTTGTGTTTGAACAATTCTGGAATCAGAGTCTTTGCAAACTCATCCTCATCAAGCACAATGAACGAGTCTCCCTTTTCTGACCATCGAATCAAGTCTTCGTTCTTGCGCTCCTCCAGGAAACTTTTGTCATGGTTAGTTTGCCTCTTCAACCTCATTCTGATGGAGAAACCTACCTGCTCAGCTTTTGCACGAAAGGAGGAATCTGCTTGCGCTTTGCTTGCGCCTCTCTTTTGGCCTTCTGGGCCATCTCCTCCAGGATCTCAACGTTGTCTTGCTCATTCAAGTTTTCAGAGGGGTTTTGTTGAAGCAAAGCATTATCATCGCTAACAAAGTTTCCCCATGGTTCAACTGCTCCATCATAGGGCCGGGTATTGGTCGGAACAAGCGCGCGATTCATTTGCCGTCGAGCAACCGTGTTCGATGGCGTCGACACAGGCTGAGCATATTGTGGCTGTGCCGGAACCAGACCAAAGGAGTTCCCAACATGAGCATTCCCATCCATGATACCATCAGCACCGTTCATGAAGCTCGAGGGGTCGCCCATTCCATTCCAACGCATCACCTGGTCGCCAGCCGGGTTCCCCGCGTTGTACTGTGGCTGCATTGGCTGCGGTATGGGCATCATTGGGGACACTCCTGGTGCTGCTCGTTTCCTTGGGTTGGGCGCTGACATGAAAATGGTTCTGGCTCAATCGGTGCTTCTTCAGAAGCGGTGAGATTAAATTTCTGTGGATTCGCGCGATCGATGCCTAATCTAGTCGGGTACGGGTTTGAGACTGCTGATGTTGGTCGCCTTGGAACCAGTTCGCCTCGTCGCCTTGATCGAAATCGATTTCACGTAGTGCGTGCCTTGGGAGGGCGATGGCCCAGAGAGTAATTGCGACTTTTATTAAGACTTCTGTAATTGCGTTTGCGCAACGTCGTCCGTGGTAAGCGGTCAACGACTTATCTTTTGCTCGGCCGTGTCCGGGTTGTGATAAGGGAAAGTGTTGGACCGTCTCGAGGGAGTAGATGGGAATCGCGAGATAGCCTTGGAAGGCAAATGCGAAAAGTTGTCGCAAGAGCCACAGTCAAACGTGATTATGATGAAGAGGCACAGCCTTAAAGATATGATTATGGAGAAGATGCGCGGGCGCGGGACTGAGATCTAAGGACAGCCACTCGTTTGCTCTATCTTCGTGTACGGAGCTCGCGTAGTGATGCCTTGAAGCAGTGTGAGTTGCGCAGCGCGTCTGCCCGAGTTATGAAGTCTGAAGAAAAATGCTGGAGGGCAGCCTGTGGTCTCGGTCGGTGGGCCTTGCTCTATATAGATCAAGGAAGATAAGAAATGGTGAGCGGCATACCCATCCTGAAACGGTAAGTAATAGGCGATGCACAGGCCGGAAGCTGAAGCGAGCAAGTACCGATGTTGCGATTGAACGGTGGTGCAGTTTGCGTGACGGTGATGATGCTGGAGTTGATGGTCGCGCTGCGAATGGGTCTTCCGGAGCATTTGGAGCGGGCGGATTGAATGTCAAATATTTTTAGGCCAATCAGATTTCTGTCAGAGACATGGGCCCAGGTCTTCACGTGATGATAAGACGACGTATCTCGATCTTCAGCGTTGAAGAAAGCCACGACTTTGCAACCTCTTGGTGGCGCTTTGACAGTTTTTTCTAATTTAGGTAGTTCTGTAAGCTCTATCAATTTCAGAGACACGATGTCTCACTTTGAATACTTGCATCATTTCGGTCATCGACTATAGGAAAAATGGTCAAAACTTCATCATTACTATGTGTCCTCGAGGATCGAGATCGCTCATGACATGTATTGTGGGGACGGCAGATGCGACTCGTAATGCCACTTTTCTTCAGCGAACAAGCATTGGCGTCATCCTATCCCATGTCAGCTCAGACTAGGAGGGGCACTATTAAACCTGGCCTGATGCTTTTATGCTGGGTATCATATACAGACTATTCCTATGTTGTACAGAAAATATAAGCCCTGTTGCCTTAGGCCCCTAGTGTAGGGACCTTACATTTTGTAGGTCTTTGGCACAGTGGTTTAGTTCAACATCCTATTATGGTCTCAAACTTCACTTGTCTAGCTTGTCACCAACAGCCTTGAACCACACTTGGCCTATCTACCTGATCCTCTCGGTTACTTTGCTCCTCGACCTGCAAGCGATGCTGCCTGAGCCATCTTAGCATTCCTTGCTGCATCTCGTGCCTGGTCCCATGCTCTTCCGGAGTTTCCCAGCCGAGCATCGCGCGCAGCTCTCTTCTCATCTTTGAGAGTCCGAGCCTTCTCGCGCGGATCAATGACAACAAGTTCTTCTTCTGCCTTCTTACGGTTACTAAGATCCTTGCCTAATTTGTCTGCTGCGAAGCTGAGGGAGTGAGACATCCATCCTTCATCATCGCTCTCATCTTTTTCCTGCTTATCCCAGGATGTACAGCTTTGACAATTTGCGATAAAGTGTAAATCACATAGCTCAGCTTCGTCGTCTGGAGCATGGGTACTTCCTTCATCACGCATAACCCCGGTTGTTGTATGTTCGTTGTCCTTTTCCGGGGGTGCCTTCTCCAATCTCGATTGGAAGGCTTTCAGCATCCGGAGTGTTTTTGCGTCCTCACTTGCTGAGGTGTTGGCAGCTCCGGGCCTTCGTTTCCGGCCCCTGATTGATGTTTCAGGGATCATGGCTTCGAGTGCAGACTTCTTTTTCTCCTTCACAGGCTCCTCCGCATGAATGGTCCGCCGCATCGATGCTTTCAGAGCAGCCATCTCCTCGTTGGCTCGCTCTAGAGCGGTCTTTCTGGGAGCCTCCGGTTCAGGTGATTGGTCCTTCACCTCCTTGATCGTAAGCGAGCCAGGACTCCGCCGCGTTTCATTGGATGGCTGATCAAGCGTGGGCTTCCTCGGCCCTTCCTCATTGACCTCATCTGCGACTGATGGGAGCTTCTCCGTTACTGTTGGCTTCTTGGCTTTCGGCTTTGCTGGTTTCATGGGGATTTCGTCTTCCCCCTCATCTTCCATGACAATTCTCGTATCAAATTTCTTTTTCTTAAGCACTGGCATGTCGTCATCACCTTCCTCGTCGCCGAAACTGAGCAGTTGTTTCCCGCCTTTCCGTTTCTTCTTCTTATCCTTGCTTGTTGCTGCTGCTGTTTTATTAGATGGCGCTTGGGCAGCCACTCGAGATCGCTTCTTCATGTCATCGAAGGGGTTAACCAGTATCTCTATTCGTTCGATCTTCACTGGGTAGGTCGGTCGTTCCGTTGCTTCGTCCACTTCCCCTTCGCCCATTTTAGCCAAGTTGTAGATCGTGTCGCCAGCAATTCGGCCAAACAGGGTGTTCTTTCCATTGAGCTCCTCGGCCCTATCGAGCGTGAAGAAGAATTGGCTACCATTGGTATCTGGTCGCGATTCGTTCGCAGAACCAAGCAGACCACGCCGGTTGAATTTGAGTCGAGAGTGGAATTCGTCCTTGAAATTGATTCCTGTTGGTCCTGCATTCTTCCCCTGGCGCTGGTCCATGGGCCATGGATCTAGGTCGCCGCTGAATGCGCCTCCATCGTAAATGGACTCCCCTCCATTGCCGGTGCCTGTAGGATCTCCACCTTGCAATATGAAACCTGGAACTAATCGATGGAATATTGTGTTATCGTAATAGCCGTCGAGCGCTAGTTGTAAGAAGTTGCGACATGTCAACGGCGTTTGCTTCGCGAATAACTCGACGGAGAGTTCGCCCCGGGTGGTGTGAATAATAACTGAGGCAGTGGGCTGCGATTCAAGATTATAGATCGCCGACATTTCGACGCCTTGAGTCTTGGTGAACGGAGATTGGGTGTTTACTTGTTGAGGTTGTAGAATTCAAGTCGCGTGTGATGAAGACTGTAAGAAGAAGCTTGGCTTGGCCTGCATGAGAGATCCACACCGGAGTCTTATCGATAACACCATACGGAATCTTTTGTAGATGGAAATACTTCGTAAAAGAAGGATGATTATAGCTATGAGAGATGCAAACCATTTTTTTGTTTTGTAACTGCAATAAAATTTGTTTAAATTGCTCCAAGCTCAGGTCTCCTATATTAGGACTTGGATATCAATAATAATATACACGTCCAGAATCTGGCGGTTTCCCACGCAGTCTTAAAGCGTCAGCGTGCTCTGTTGTCAATATGCTGTATAAACAGCTGATATGGTTACCAATACACAGAGGTCGAAACTCCAATATAATATAAATACTATTCCTGCAGGAAGTCAAACAATTGTTTCAATGATACTCTTGATTAGACTAGGTACACATTGGTGCACTGGGTGTTTATGTAGTGGCCAGCAAATAGATTATTCAACAAGCGGGTCCTCATGACCGTTCGGTAAGATGGCCGAGTTGGTTATGGCGTCAGGTTAAGGTTAACCTTAACACCAATTTCCTGGTGGAGCAATCCTCCTGGGTTCGAGTCCCAGTCTCATCAAAATTTCTTTTTGCCCTCTCATGTAGGAATCATTACTTGTCATTTTATGCTCTTGTCCCAGCGGCACATGACTCTCTACTTGTCTGTAGTCCTGTTGAACCATCAGTTATGTCTTGTCTTGTTCTCCTTGTGCCAATAGAATTTCCGTTTGAAACATTCAAAACAAACACAGTTACGATGTTTCTGACTTAGGTTTCATAAAGAACACGCAGTAGTTATAGTTTTGTTCAGAGTAGGTTCAACTATGATCCTGTTATCACCCATTGCTCACATAAGCACCTAGAGCTTGCGTTCAGATGAACACTCATTATTCGCAATTGTTCATATGGCACAAAAATTATCCTTTCCTAGCAGAAGTGACCGCATATCATATAAAGTGTCTCGAGCTTCTCGTTATTCTTATCTCATTACACGCGGCTTCAAACTTCCCGGTAAGGTCTCAGTTTCAACCCAGTTCATATCGTCAGGCTGGTCCAGACGATAAAGAAGGTCCCAAGAGACGCAACGTAACATAGCGACACTCGTGTCCTTCAAGAACTCCTGACGGATCCGTGAACAACCGGTTCTTTGTGAGCATGTTGTTTCCCAAATCCAAGCGGGCCTCTGCTCCTGGCTTCAAGGTCTGCTTCAATGACAATAGTGACGCAGAGCATCGTATATTCCACATCGATATCAAGGATGTGAGAAAATGGCGAGATACGTTCAAGCCAAAGAGGCTTGATACCAAAGTAGACCGAAGGCGTCAAGACACCCACACATTAATGGGTCAATGGGCCATCACCAACAGTTCCTTCGTTATTTGCAACCAAGAGGATACTCCCACTCCAGAGTGCGAGCCAGAATCCATAGACAGTGAATCACCATATAACTCCTTAATTTTTACAATGGAGAAATTGGATCTTCTCGGAGACACGAAATACAGTGGCACAGTTGATGCCGAACGGGCCAAGACCGAAAGGATCCTCGAAGGTACGTTGACTCCGGATCCTGACCGGGACTATGAAGGCGAATTTACCCTCTTGTTTCTATCATTCGTCGAGGCTCAACGGGAACGACAGCCAGATACTGTTGATGATGGTTCGAAAGGGTGGAAATTTCTGCATGGCATAATCACCGCAGGGCAGAGCGATGAGCCCAATGAACTTCCTGCCTACCATCCCGACCAACGAGCATTTCTCCTTGCTCGAAAATTCAGGGGCCCTTTCCTGGTTACCTGCTCTACACGAAACATTGATGCTTGCAGCCACGCGGAACTCCTCAAGCTCATTTGGCAGATGGAGATGACCGGATGGAACGACATGATCTATGTCACCCAGAAGGACGAGGGGGTCCCTTACCGCATCGAAAGTAAGAAAAAAGCCGAAGTGTTGGAATGGGGACGCTTTGAAGATGACTATGAGCGTCCACGGATGCCAGCTAGAGAAGCTCTGAGAGGCAAGAAACTTAGGAGCCTTATCCTAAACAACGAAACGATTTCGGTAAGTTGAGAAGAACTCAATAGGCCTTTAGACCAGTTGTTCTTGACACTTTACTTTGAGAGTAGAAGCTTTCTCACTCTCCTAAGGGGTAGTTTAAATTTCCGGTAGAGGTTGAGGGGTTTTGGTTGGCGTGCGTAGATTGAGAATATAGTAAAGAATAGTCTTCAAAATGAAGTTTGGTGTGATAAATCGTTTGCAATTTTCGTCTTCCTTTAGTGGTGTGCCGACACGGTAGTACAGTGCTTCGTTCGAGGAGGTATGGTGCAATGCCATGGTGTGACAAGTATGAAGGACGTTGTCGTTATTTCAGCCAGCGATCGGGTTGGCGTGGATCGTTACATTTTCGATACGAACTGGCTCCTTGGGTCTGTTCTTTCGGTCCACCTCGATAGCTTCCATCTTAGCCAACGTCGCCATACCCTCGTCTCCGATGACGCGTCCAAACACAGTGTTGAGTCCGTCCAGATGCGGCGTCTTGTCGAACGTGATGAAGAATTGCGATCCATTCGTCCCAGGTCCCTTATTGGCCATCGACAGCATGCCTCGACCGCCGTGTCGTAGCGCTGGCCGGATCTCGTCTTCAAACGCGCCTCCCCATATACTGCGTCCGCCTTTGGGGTTCTCGGGGGGATTTGGTGTTGCAGGTGCGCCAGTCTGTGCCATAAACTTGGGGATGAGACGGTGGAATGGAGATTTATCGTAGTAGCCCGAGCCACAGAGGGCAAGGAAATTCTGGTAGGTGTGAGCGAAAGCCTAGGATTAAGCATATACTGAATTATACAAACCTCTGCAGTTTTGGGAACACTTTCGCAGTATATCTCAACTTTTATGTCGCCGTGCGACGTGTGCAGCGTGACTGACATAGTCTTTGTCTTCAAGATGATGGTTTTCAGCGATGAAGGAGATGCTATGATTAGTTGGGAAGAAGAATACCTAATGCTGCGTGGTAAGTGTTGATGATGCAGCGTTGAGAAGATGATTGGGTGAGGATGTTGATGATTTATACTTGATGACTAATACAATTCACGACTGGGATGTTAAGGGTATTTCTTTTGAGTAACATATACTACTTCAACCTTTGGACTCAAGATTCTAAGTCGTAAAGACTGCTTATGGCTGTACCACTAAGTATTCTACAGATGAAATGGGTTGATGCGCGTTGAGGAGGTGTTGAATGTGTTGAGTGTGCCTTGTATATTTGCCTGAGCCAAGCCAGCCGCCTTTCCCTTCCATCTGTTATGGATGCTTTCCATGGCGATTCGCTCTATCATTAAAATGTCTTTAATTCGTGAAGATACGGGAAATGAATTTTTGATCCCTGCGACTCTCACCTAAATATACTTTGCACAGTAGCTCTCAGCTCTCAGCTCTCATAAATACTATTATCGACGGCTGCTGTCGACACTCAGGACCCTCTCAGTAACTGCTTCTTTGGAGCTCTGTCACGCGTACCTAAGGCAGTGACATCGCATCCAACATGCTTCCAAATTAGAGTGATGCGACCCCTTCGCTTATGCACCTTCCTCCTTGACCCATCTCAACAAGATCACCGCACTTTGGACGCAGACCGGAGAATCATCATTCTTCTTTTTCATCATTCTCCTTTTCAATAAACCCCCGACTATCGGAGAGCTTTTAACGTCATCTGCGCACGTCTAACCACTCTTATTTTCTTGAGTCTGTTGTCTCAACACCTACGCTTCGCTGTCAGTTATGGAGAGGCTACCCCAGGAGTGTCGAGACATTGTTGCATCCTTTCTGGATGGGAACGACGTGAAAAACCTGGTTCTCGTGTCGAAAATCTACCATGAATTCTTTTCCGCGAGGAACCTGAGACAACTTTGGTTTGAAGGTCTCCCTAGACTTCTCTCCCACCTGTTCACGTACTTCCTGGCAATGAAGCACAGTAAGAAGTTCAGCCTTATTAGGTGAGTTGCAATGTATCTTAATCATATGGAATAATCCTAATATTACCACAGGAAGATATCAATAATCCTGCAGAAGCGTGGGCGCGTCGGAACTCAGCTATCACTGTACGAGAAACTTAGACCGTTACTTGTCAATAGCATCTCGCAAGTGACCGAACTTCAAGAGTTGGATTTGTCTCTAGAAGGCTGGCCCCGGGAGCAAGAAAAGAATCTCTGCGAACTTTTAATGCGGACTCGGAAATGGGATAAGCTCAAATCTCTCAGAATCTCGACTTCGCCAGAGATATTATGCGCTGTTCTCAGCCGCTGCGTTCCCGAGATCCTCGAAGTCGTTCATATCGATGGGCACTACGGTACACGGATGTTTAGTGAGCTGGTGCGCCTTTGCTCTTCTTCTAAAACCAAACATTCTTTTGAAGAAGCTCAATATTTCCCCCAATTTCGACGGTCCATTGTTAGACAAGGAGATCATTCTGGAAGTTAAAACCCATTTCAAAGCTCTCAAATGCCTCAGTATCCAAGGACGTTCAGATCTTTGGGATCCTTGCTGGACGACTGTAGTCTTTGTGAGTTAACTACTTCTCAAGCTTGTCGTTTCGAAAGACAAGCCGTCCTATGTGTTGAAGAAGCTCACATCTACTTAGTCAGACTCGTTGAGCATAGTCTGTGATCTTCTTAACCAAACATCGATTGAAGAACTCAGGCTCAGCATGCCATACATACCCTTTGATCGTGCTTCTATCCTTGAGTATTTGAACGGGCCAGTTACAGATCCTGTCGAGTCTGAAGATGTAACTGAATCTGAGCTTGAGCGAGCGTATCGCAAACTGATTGCGGATATCACTTCAGCATGCCATCGTATTCGCAAGATATTTATTCTGCAGCAGTTTGAAACTCGATTTCCTCTTGTTGGGTTCAGGTCTCCTGGCAAGGTCATAGAAGTCAAGTTGTGTTAGAGGGGGAAAACAAGCCATCCCGCCATCCTTCTGTCCTCTAAATGCAATCAAGAATCATCAACTGTTGCATTAGAATACATAGAAAATAGGTAATTTATAAATCATAAGGGAAAGATAGATATTACTAGAGATTTCCTTTCAAAACTCCAGAGGTTGTGAGCCACTCTCTTCCTTCATTGTTATCACCCCGATCCAGGTCTATTTAGCCTCGTTTTACAGCACAAACTGTCGAGAAGACTGATTGCCCCCTTATTTATTAAATTCTTTATTTCCCAGTCCTATAGTTTATAGAACAGAAAACTTATCAAACTAACTTAAGATGGTTGTGACCTGCATGTGCCCGTTTGTTCGGTGTCTTGAGGCTTTATAAATCTGAAACATTGAGGCGCCATTCTTAAGAAGTTATTTTTTAAAAATTTAGAGATAAAGTCCTCAACGATCAAGCAGGTATATCTTAGGAGTATGCTGGAACTAGACAGGCATTTGACAAGAGACCCTGGGAATTCTGGCCATGGAGCACAAAGGCCAAAGGGTACCGAGAAGGAAGGGGAGTATTGGGTTCTTCTCTCAAACTTGAAGCGGATCAGACTGGTAACATCTCAATGTGGAGGGGCGAAAGCCCGCGGGGATTTACGTTGAATGGACATTATGGTGAAGGGACAAGCTACAGAACAGACTATCAAAACTTAATTGGAGGTCTTGCTCGGCCATTTCATACTTAACTAATCTTCTCAACATTTGGAGAAATTTAACAAATACATTTATATCAAGAAATGTTGGAGCAATGGTACTCAATAGAGAATAGACCAATTTTAGATGTCCGCCTTGGCTTAGAAACCAAGGCTCACGTTCTAATGATACAAATTTATTAGGATTACGGATAACTTGGTAGCTTGTCTAGATATGCATAAAAAGATCTTGAACTCAATGGATGGATGTTCATACCCATGACATCATGTTCACATCCTCGCCCTTCCCGAAGACTCGTCCAATCTTGGCGGCTTGTCCGGCATTAGCTTCCACTGAAACCCTCGTAAGGCCCGCAGGCGTGGTCAGAAAACTTGAGGCTTGACAATACATGACAGAAATACTGAGGCAGACTTAGGCTTTGTAAAGTATGCTCTTGATTGATTTATTTTACCCCTCATACTGGAGATCGAACTTTTTGGCTCCCTAAGGTGCCCCTGGCTATCCTGCTATACCCTGGGGGAATAACACACTAACAGTTACAGACCCACTGAAGACCTGCGCGAAATAAAAAAGTCCTTGCTGTGGTTGGTCCCGTCCGGACCGATCGGCCTCTCCTGTTGCTGGTTGCTTCGCATTGGCATTCAAATCTCCCGTGTCCCAGCTTTTCTCAACGTCTTCTCTTTTTTCTTTCTTTCTTTCTCTCTCCTCTTCTCTCAACCTCTACCTCTTTTCTTTCCCATTGTCGCCCTTGTTCTCCGTCGGCGGTCATTGTGTGTTTAGGCAGAGTCTCACCGGGAAAGGAACGCCGTGTCAAGGACAAGCATCGGATCGCATCGCATCACCGAAGGAACAATAACAAAACAACAACAATGCACGCATCAAAGATCATCGCCTCAATTGGCCTTGCGGCTTCTGCCCATGCCACAGTCATCCGCTATGAGCGCGATTTCGAAGCCAATGCTCCTGCTCTCGAGAAGCGAGCCGAACCGACTGCCGCTTGGGTTACTGTCGATGATGAGATGCAGCCTGCGACGACATACACTCCCTCGTATACCACTGTCGATGGCACCACTTCTCTGATTGATGCTCCTCCTCACGATCTTACCGCCAGCGTCTACACCTACACCAGCTGGGGCAAGATTCACACCAGCACTGGCGAGCCTCCCAACCCCCAGGCCACCGGCAAGCATGGCGAGGGTGTCTTTGCGCGATGCTACAACAAGGATGGCGATAATGCTCCTTTCTGCTCGCCTTACGCCAACAGCACCCTTGATGTTAAGAACACATACTTTGGTGAGCAGCAGAGCCGTTCGTCGATGTGTCAATTACAATAACTAACATATTTTCAGTTACCTGGGATCCGGATTACTTCAACAAGACCAAGTCCTCTGATAACTCTACTCTCTTGGTCACTGCTCGCCTCGACCTCTACAATCGTACTAGTGAATCATGGGTGAAATACAAGGAATTCACCGATTCCGCCGTCCCCGCCGCTTGGGGCTACTGGCCTTTCGATGTCAAGCAGGAATACATGAAGTACTCGCCCTACAACATCTCCATCACCCTCTACAGCAATAGCAACAACTCCCTCGAGAAGACCAAGTCCTCGTCTCTTTACCTCAACCTCAATGACCAGAACTTCCCTGAGAAGTCCCACGAGAAGTTGCCTGAGGGCCAGACCTTGACCATCGCTCTGCCTGTCGTCTTCGGCTCTCTCTTTCTCCTCGTCGTCGGCGGCTTCCTCTGGAACCGCAAGACTCGCCGTATCGGACTCGGCAATATCTCGAGCCGTTCTCGTCACGGTTACACTGGCCGTGCCAAGCGCCGTATCTTTGGTGCCAGGGATAATGGCATCCAGCTCGATACTTCTGTTCCTCCTCATGGTGAATACCGTGACGCTCCTCAGCGTGCCCGTGCCGACAGCGACGGCCTGGGCAGCTTGGCCGGTAGCCCTGTCGATGCTGCATTCCCTCAGCAGGGCACCACAGGTAGTCGCAACGCTTTCCGCGACGAATTGCGAAGACAGGAGGAGGAGAGACGTATGTAAAAAGAGGTGGAATTTTTCAATCTTGGATGTCATGTAATTGCTGGTTCGGTTCCAATATTCACAAATGACATGTTGTAATATGCATCTAGATGGCAGGAAGTTGGATGTAACGTTTTCACACGACACATAACGAAAATCAATACGAAAAAAAGACCTTTCTAGACCGAAAATAGAGGGACCTCTTAGGTTCATGTAACAAAAGTACTCTGTACAGGAGGGCATCGCCAAAAACAACCAAGTTCCTAATCCGTAAAATCAAAGCCATCTGCCGAAAAGTGTCATACGCCGGGCACCATGGGTATTGAAGCCACCCCTAGCAAAATCCCACCCCTAGCAGATTGCAATAGTCGATGACCAATACATCAACAAGCGAAGCTGTAGCAACTCCATAAAAGCATGTAAATGAGCAGTATCCTTCTCCATGCGCCGTTCTAGACTTTGGCCCGCTTAGTGTTCCCAGCACGTTGTCCGTCGTCCTCGAAACGTCTCTTTGTCTTTTCGGGTGTTGGCGTCGCAGGAGGTGATTCCTGCTCTGCCGCCAAATCAAAACCAGCACACAGATCGAGCTGTGTCTCTCCCTCTTGCAATGGCCTCAGCAAGTCAGCTGGGATGGCCGTGGCCAGCTGGCACTTTGCCTCACATGGCTGGTAGGTGCTCGTCGTCCAAGCATCATCAGCGTAGTTCTTGGCTTCAGCGATCGTGTAGCCTGTGCTGAAGCCCTCGTGGTATGCATCTGGGAGAATTACTATTGTCTCGCCAGGGCGCTGATCGATGATGCGGAAAGGTATACCAAGTTTTTCCAGTTTCTGGGGAAAGAAAAACTCGGCTCGATGCCGCATGAATTGAGAGCACTTGTCCTTGCGGCCAAGCGCCTCTTCAGCAACATCAACCGCAGTCGATGGCACAACGATCCAGATCTTCCGTCCCTTGTATAGATGATTGAGCGAAACCAACCGGAAGTCTTCTGCATGGATTTGGAAACTTGCCCCGAAATGAGGCCCTGATTCATACACATATGGAGTATGGATTCCAGGAATTATGGCTTTTGTGTTATCCAGCTTATCACCTTTAAGGGGATAAATTGGGCTTTTTTCAGGAACCCCGGCTTCAAGTCGTTGTTCGGGAGTCCATGCAGGCACATCAACTCGATAACGTACATTGCGAATCTGCTTGTGGTCGTTCTTGCGATAAAGTTTTCTGAGCTGATCGATGGCTTTGATCGCCGTGACTTTGCATTTCGCACCTGTAACGGACGAGTTGAAACTGCCGACGGACGGAACTGTGTCAACTCGCCAGAAGCTGTTCCTTTTTATTTGAGTAGGGCGGTAAGCATTCGCCGGTACTTTTTGGGAATCCTTTGCTGGAAGGTCTTCTATGAGTTCCTCAGGAAGGACGATTTTAAAACAACCATGGCTTTCAGCCTTAAGACTTCTGGCAAATGCGAGATTTGCCGGAAAGTCGTTCCATTGCTCGACGGTTGGTTTGAGTCGGAGAACTTGATGTCCCTCGGGGCCATCCCAATCAAAATCTATTGGTTCAGGTTCTGCGACAGGCTCATCCAATTCGGATGGTAGATCACTGAGAATTGAGCTTGCGTCGTCTTCGTCAAGATCCGGAGAGAGTGATGGGACTTGTCCTAGCGGAGATGGTCCATTCGTGACGATATCTTGGTCTGTGATTAATTGAGACGGTTGAGGATACTGTGGTTCGATGACGTTTTGCTGTGTTTTGGCGGGGATTGGAGGCTGCTCGTCTAGGGATTCGGTAGTGGGAAGTGGCCCAGGCGCAGGCGCAGGTTCAGGATCAAGGTGCAAAGAGTGCTGAAAATGAAGAACGGGTTCCGCAAACTCATGCGGGGGATGTTGAATCTCCATTGAAGCTGGGAGGAGCCCGCCTCGCCAATGCGACAGGCAAGCGATGAGGTTCTGGTGATGATTGATGTCTGTCTAGCAGTGGAGAACAAAAGTGAGGGTGAGAGTGAGCGTGGGCTTGAGCGTGAGTGTGAGCGAGAGCGAGAAAGGCGGCGAGTGAGAGGTGAGCACAATCGCCACTTATTTCAGGACAGAGGCCAGAGTTTTTGTATGCGCCGTGAGGCTCCGAACTCGCATTCTTGACAGCGAACAACCAGGACAAAGGCACAAAAGAACAAAAGTAGAGCAGAGACTTTGTTGCGCGATGAACGTATGAACAGAAGAGAAAATGGAGGCTACCTAGGGTAGTAGTAGGTGTCAGGTAGTGAGTGAGTGACTGAGTGAGTAGCAGGTTGCAGAAAAGAATCCCCCATGAGAAGCAGAATGTCGACCCAAATAGTACTAGGCTGAACGAGTGCAGGGGGGGCACCTGGGCTCCCGTCAGTGGCAGAAAGTGTGAGGTACTTCCACAAGGAAGCAGGTCGCCACCGAAATGCATGTCTCCTTACCAGACAGGAGAGGATTGTTAGTAGTTGGTGCCAGCCAGGGGATGGTGACCTATGGTTCTGCGCTGCGATGCGCTGCGCTGTAGTGCACTTTAGAGTGAGCGGGTCACGCGGGGAGTCCAGAGATTGGTCAAAAGAGAAGCGGACATTTGATTCTAGCGGGAAAACCGCCTGCAAGGTCCCTGATTAGCGCGGGGCACTGGGGACCAAGCAGCCAGGTTGCATCCAGCGGGAAACAAATATGCTGTCATTGGATGCAAATGCTATAAACAATTGCTATTTGGGAGCGGAATCTTGCTTCCAGCTGAGCACAAAGAACGGATTCTTGCTATCAAAGGAGGAGCGCGATTCTTTCATTCTTTCATTCTTTGATTCTTCTTGTTCAGAATCAAAGTTTTCTCCTACCTAGTCAACAGCGGGAATGGTAAGCGCCGCGACGGCGGCTTTGTCAGGCGGACAAAAATAATCGAGTCTACCTTTAGGCTTTGTTGAAAACGGGTGGAGCAATTGAGCCCAGACCATAAAAGGGTAAGTGCGTGATCGTCCCGCTGAAGCACTTTGTTGGTGACGTTGAAAAGGTGACAGGGGGTATGTCTTTATCAATCTAAGTAGGTCTTCAGCGACATGGACATTGAACTCCGCTGCATAATATGCGAGATTCTGATTGTCTCAGAGATTATAACTCTGCTAGTGGCGATAGCCTAAGGGGAAAAACTTCTCAGGTCAACACACACGTGCAAATAGCCGGCGGCTTCCTGTCCTAAAGTTTGTCAGTGTGCACTGCAATTTCGGAATTATTCCTAATCATAAAGCGCATAGAGATTCGTTTGTTACTTGTCAGGCTTCACTGCTGGATATGGCTAGATTTGTTTGGCCGCTACGAAACAAGAGTCAGCGGCTGTGTTGAGGTGGCTCTATTGTCATGACCTATTATTCCTTGATACCTCTGTTCTTACGCGCCTGACGCGATAAACCTTCTGCCTTCATCACCTGACAAATATTCCCCTCAACATTGATATGGACCACCGCCGGGTATAGCTGATCCCTCGTTCGTATCACCATGCCAACAAATATTTACTGCATCGGCCTCTTCTGCGACAATTCTGTCAACACCGCTCGGGCTTTGATTGGAGACAACAAGTTCCAGCTTGTATCTCTGTAGAAGATTGTCAGTCCATTAGTTTGGGGATCCATCATGGCACCCATTCGCGATGTCATCGCGCCTGTTCTTTAGAGATAGAAACACTTCTGCATCAAGGTTGTCCGTGGGGTTGGCACGCGAAACTGCACAGAACTCGTAGGCATTGTGCAACTTTGGCTCCCTGCACTTCTCTTTGCCTGAGGCTGTTGTTATTTAAAGCTCTGTTATAGCATCTGTGGATTACAGAAATCATGACATAGCGGCCATAGTGTTGGTTGATGGGTCTTTCAAGTTCGTCGGATGCGATGTCTTCGGGTTTTTTTCGTTTCGTCGCATGTGTCAATAATACGCCCGACGCGTGGAGCAAAATTGCCTTTGAGTTCGAAGAGCAAAAGTCCCAAGGGGCGAAGTTCGAGAGAGAGTCTGCAGTACATGATCTAATCAGGCGTAGTCCTCCATAGTTTTATCATGACACTCCCTAATTGCCGTCCAGAGCTCCTGGTGTGATAGAGAAGTTTCCAAGTTGTTGAGCCAGTCAACTGTGTGCTTCCAATTTCTTGAATGATGTTGAAGGTTTTCTTTGATGTGACTCTTGATCTGAGATAGTCGTCCTGAAGACACTTCAGGGACTGGTTTTGGGGCCACTTTGGGAACTCCGTCTTCATCCAGCTTGAAATGGTGAGTAGGTGGGATATTTATGTATCCCGTCTTCACCGTGTGATTGAGCTCAGTTTCTAATCGGCGTAGAGGCAACGGGTGGCTGGCGTTCGTAGCTGGCATGATCAATCGTCCAGGTGGCGAGCAGATATGCTCTGATGCAGGAGATGGAGATGAAAAGGAGAGAATTATGGAAAGGGCGAGGAATTTGGATCGAGTTACTTGCAGGCTTAGAGGCAGTGATTCACATAGTGTATCATTAAACTGCAGTTGACTGCTTGTACTCGAACAGCTTCTTCACTACAGCAACAAACCTGATCTGTTCTGTCATCGTCATGCCTGCCATCGCGGAGACGACAAGTATGTTCAGTATAATCTCCCGCGCAATATGTAGCTTTATGCTTCATCATATTCACAGAGATCACTATATCACAAAACAAGTCGCACTGACATCCACCGAATAAACGGTCTTGTCTAGAGATATGCAGATAACAATCATGATCAACCATGATCATGTAGGGCAGGTATAACTAACACAACCCATATCTTTATCCATAAAACGACGTCCATCAGCCCAACAACGCCAGCACATCGTGTATCTTCTATCGTGTTTGTTAATGCTCATCGTACCCCATCCTCACTGATATTTTTGCTCCATATGCTCTGTATAAGAGATTCACACATAAAACCCAAGAGTCGCTTTCATGTTCTACATTCCAATGATCTTGCAGGCTCGCCATCCCGCAAACCAGCCTTGTCTCTTTCCAAAACGCCAAAAGTCATGACACCAAATGCTACACGGAGCCAAATAGAGAATAGTATGTTGTAATAGGTTGGTGAAGTAATTATGTCGAAAGTGAAGGTATGTCTAACCATCCAGGTCGAGTGACTTCGTTATATTCGTAAACCGTGGAGAAGCTGCATAGTTCTCCTGACCGAGCATCAGGTGTACAAGTTGGCGCAGCATCTATGCAGAATTAGGCATGAGCTGGCCCAGCAGAACCTATGCAGCATCAAGCAGACACCGAAAGATTCTTGTATTTGCCGACCAACTCTTCGATCTTGGGCAATAGCTCAGGAATTCGGAATGGCTTGGAAATGACATCGTCCTAAAATGAATTATGAGTGATCAAGTTTAATGAAATCTGGCATGTAACTCACAATTCCTGCGGCCTTGGCGCTCTCGATTTGCTCCGGTCGTGCATATGCCGTAACTGCAATGATGGGAATATGTTGCACAATGGTTCCCTCTCGCTCCAGCTCTCGAATCTTTCGAGCACATGTCATTCCATCCATGACAGGCATCTCCAAGTCCATCAGGATGACAGAGATGTCAACACCTTCAGCCTCCTTCCCAGCCCAGAATCTTGAACGCTCGAGAGTCTGCAGAGCTTCTTTGCCGTGGTTTGCAACAAACGTGTTGTTGCCACGATTTCGTAGCTGTCGTTGAAGAACCTTTTGATTGACAATGTTGTCCTCCACAATCAAAACGTCAAACAGTTGGGTTGTGTCTTCGCTTGTCGTCGTCGTTCGAGATGGTTGGCGATTGAGCTCGGGCTTCTGCGGAATGGCTGGGGCATGAGACTTTCGTGCGATCTTGAACGGCGTGATCTGTTCGTAATCCTCGGGAGGGGTCAAAGAGCGTCGGCACTTGATATAAAAGCTGAAGCTGCTACCAATGCCACGGCGGGACGTAACACCAATCTGTCCACCCTGCATTTCTGTCAAGATACGAGAAATAAAGAGACCCAATCCAGAACCGCCGTACTGAACGTGTGTTCGCGGAGTTGCCTGTTGAAATCGCTGGAAGAGAAGCTTCATCTCTTCCTCGATTAAGCCGGGACCAGTATCCTCAACTGTGCAGTGGATGTTGATCTCCTCTCCATGACCCCAATCGTCAGCGTTGTTAATGTCCATGACCGCAGTACGTTGATGGTCGACTCTATCAAAGTATGAGATGCCTTTCCTGGTGACTTCAGACACGTGCCTTGAAGCGCTGAGGCTGACAGTAATGGCTCGTTTCTCACGACCTTGGGTGAACTTGATAGCATTTGTCATCAAATTTATCAAGACTTGTCGCAGTCTGGAAGGATCAAGCTTCACCCATTTGATGCCATACTGCTCGAAGCTCTGATCCACGTTGAAGTCAAACTCGATATCGTGGGCAACCAGTTCTGATTCAAACATCTTTAGGGCACGCTGCACAACTCTAACAGGCTGTTCGTCGATGGGTGTAACGGCTAAGAGGTTCGAATCCAGCTTGGACAACGTCAGAATATCATCCACAATACGCTTTTGATGACTGGCACACAGATTGATTGTGTTTGCAGCATCCAGGCATCCATCCAGTAGATTCTCAACTTCTGCTTTGACAGAATGCGAGTCGAAGATGGTGATGTTATTTGCGATCTGATCAGCACATTGTAGAATAGCTGATAGGGGATTCCGCATTTCGTGGCTGGTGATATCAATGAAGTTCTCTTGTTGTCGTTTCATCTCGACCGCCTCTTCACGTCGCTCATTCTGCACTTTCTCGGCCCATTTCTGAGAAGAGATGTCGGTGATGCAGCCAAATATCAACTTGAGATTGCCTTCTTGGTTCCGCTCGGGATAAGCACTCATCAGAACCCAGGTATCAATTGTGTTTCCATCGCTTTGTTGAGAACACTTGAATCGGAATTCCACCGAAATCGTGACTTTATCTCTGAGGAGTTTGTCCCACGCATCTTCCAATGCTGGTCTGTCCTCGTCTCTCACACTATCCATCCAAGTATCAACGGAATCTTCGGACCGGGAATGTCTTGAGATCTGCCACCACATATCGTTGCAATAGTTGATCTTGCCCGCGAAGTTGGCGATGAACATGCCAACAGGAGCGAACTCAGCCATCCGGGTAAATCTATACTCGCTTTCCACGGCTTCTTGTGTACGGAGGTAAAGTTGCATCGAGAGTTCTTGACGGTCCAGTGCAGCGAGGCGGGCAGCCCTTTGACCACGCTTGATTTCCTCCTCGAACAAGACAACTGAAGCCATCGAGGTGGCGAGCTGCCGGGACAACAGATGAATGAACAGCTTGTAATCGTCATCATAGGGCCGGCGAGGGTTGACACCCATCACGATGAATCCGATCACGGATTCTCCTGTAGTGGTCGGGATGACGGGGAAAACAACGAGCGTCTTTGAGGGATCGCCAAAGCCCCTCCAGTGAAGACCATCAATAAGATGTGTAGGAAGGTTACCATTCTCTTCGGAGAGGACAATTGGAACACCTCCTGCAGCCATTGATTGGCGCATGTAAGGGGCGAAACCATCCTCAGATTGTCGCATGTCAAGCTGTGAAAGCGCAGCTTGATGATTCTCTGGTGCTCCTAGGCTCCCCTCAAGAAACAATTGGGGTGAGTGTATCAAGCTGCCGGAATGTAAGGATGAAACCTCGCTCTCGGTGTCCTCTCTGGCCGAGTAGATCAGGGCAAAGGGCACATCGTGTTCGTTGAACTCCAGTCCTTTCTGCACCTGGGGCCAGAAACCTGCGACAGTGGTAGCTGCAGCCGTCCTCTCGCCAATCTCGCGAAGCATCAGCATTCGCCTCTCGTTGACCCGTCTGCGGGTATTCTCGAAAGCTGGGTTGTATAGTCCAACCACTTCGCCTTCACCACCCACCAAGGGAACAATAGACCACGAAAAGAAAGCCTCCTCCAAGAAGCCGTGCCGATTGATGAAGAGCTGGTTCTCGTGCTTCATTGTCGCCTGCCCAGATTCTAGCGCGCTCTTGAACACAGGCTTGATCTCATCCCAAATCTCAGGCCAGGCATCCATGTAGCAAGAGCCCATCAACTTGGGATGCTTTTGGCCTGCAAGGTCGAGATAAGCTTCGTTGTAGATGATCACACACTGGGGACCCCAGTACATGGCAGCAGGGTGTGGGCTGCCCATGATCAGGTTGGACATGGATCTGAGATCTGCAGGCCAATCTTCGATTGGTCCTAGAGGAGTGGCCGCCCAATCTACAGAACGAGCGAACTTTATATGAGGAGGAAGTGCATCCGACACTGGTATCCTTGTCCAATCGAAAATTGACCTCGCGGGTTGCGATTGGAAGACCTGGTTTGTAAACTCGTCAGGGTGTAGTCTCGTGTCGCCTCCTTCCATGATCGCATCAATATCTCCGCGATCAAAATTAGCATCGACAGGTTCAGCATCGCCGAAATAATCTGGCGCATCAACGAGCTCGGCGTCAGGAGTAACGGGCATCTGTGGCGAGTGTCCGGAACTTCTCGTTTCCGAAGCAGCCGTCTCGTCAATAAGTGGTAACGCAGTACTGGGGCGAGGAGTAGCAACAGAAGTCTGGGCGCTAACAAAGCGAAATCTTCGACGTAATGTTGACAATGTCCATGTAATACCAGCATACTTGTGAGTATCAGCTGACATACGAGCTTTGGATTGTGTCATAATCCATGATTTGAAGCGACCAAAATCCGTGTCTGCACTAGCATCTTCTTGGTCCACCGACAAATATTGAAGCACTTCATGTGCTCCTCGTAGAGACGCGTTGTAGTAGAGGATGTGTAAACCGGCACGGCTAGCATTAGCGGAATTGTCCAGGTCTATCAGAAAGGTAGGCCTCTCGTCCTGCTCTAGAAACTCAATAACACCAACACCTTGTAGCATCTGCAGCCCTGGAGGGAGACTACGACTGTCTGGGGTCGTCGTATGAGCGGGAGCGTCCATTGAAGACCCCCAACTACCAGGAGTGCTCTCTGATCTTCCTGGGCTGATGGAGCTCACACTTGCGCGAGGCAACTTCAAGGTCGTGACACCGCCAGCCGGGTCCTCTCGCATACGTGAAAGCATAGAAACAGCAGGATCGGTTGCAGGAAAGCTGACTGGACGATGAACGTGCCTCGCTGGCGTGTGAGAGAAGAAGAGAGGCGAGAGCGGCCCTTGCTGCTTCCCCCTTGCTGAGGGATCAAGATTCGCAGATTGGTTAGGAAGTTCGACCTTTCGAGGTGGTGATGCCCCAGTGCGGGCTTTCTTGATGGGTGATGGGTGCATGACGGGTTCACCTCTGGACGGGGCGGAGGGACGCTTCGCCGGAATGGGAGTCTGTGGAAGCCCTCGCGTGGACGCGCTAAGACCTCGTGGACTACCGGCGGTGGACAAACTTGACTGGTGAATAGCGCCGGTAGTCGAAGCTGGCGAGAAGGAGGTCGTAAAATCAGGAAAGGGCGCGATTGAGGCCAAGTTTGGTATGCTAAGATCGTGCCTCCATGCTGGTGCCTCTGATATGCGGCGAGAGTCGTAGGCTTTCCTACCAGTTATGGTGACCCTATTATAAGCTTCCCCGGTAGCTTTAGCAGCAGCAGCAGCGAGAACTGAAACGTCGGTATCAAGCTCAGCGTTAGTCGTGCTGGTGGCAGTGGTGTTGCTTGGAGTCGTAAATGTGGGTACTGAACCCGGAGTTGAGGTTGAGGTTGGTGGTGGTGGTGGTGGATGCTTTTTGCGGCCCTTCTTCTCTTGATCGGTTGAGTCTGCGACAGGACAATTCGAAGAAGCAGAGGCAGAAGGAGACGAGGGAGAGTTGAAACTAGGAAGCCGCTGCATGAAGGCGCCTGGAGAAGAGGAGGGAATCGAAGCCCTGGAGGGACTGCGAGTCCTTGGCACCTAGTGGCCAGTGGCTTTGGGCCTTGCGCAGCGGCCAGCAAGAGATCGAGATTCAAGATGCGATGAGGGGCGTGTCTGCGAGGTCGGGTGTGCGTAGCGTATGAGTGAAAGTAAGGTAAGGTACCGTATGCGTGCGAAAACAGTGGTGGAAGTTCCCTGTGAAGTGGGGAGACTCTGATGCGGTACCTTAGCTGTACGGGTCAGCAGTGGGAGCTGCAGTACCTGGTGCGCGGCGCAGTAAAAGCTTGGGCTGCTAAGTATATGTTGAGGAATACAGCCGCGAAGTTAGGTTGAAGGGGAGGGGGGAAGAAATGGGATGGGGATCGAGATGGGATATGGGATCAGAGGGGATGAGTTGCAGGGGGATTTGCAGCTAAAAGTCGGCTGTACGGTGCTGTGTTATGGCCGTAGTCCGGGGGGTCCTTCAGTGGGTGGAGTGCAGTAGGTGCTAAAAGCTTGACTCGATTTTGAGTGATGGTTGGTTCAACCAGGTTGTCAAAGGGGAAAAGGGAACTAATGAATGATACAGTTCAATTCGATCTGACGAAAGCATTCGGCCGAGTATTGACTCGAACGGAAATTCTGAGTTAGGCTGAGTTTGGGGTGGCGGAATCGGAGTCAAAATTGACTGAACGGACGGGTCCTGGCATGTAGCGTAGGTAGCGTGTCTTCTTAGGTACAGTACCTGTAGAATCAGTAACAGTTTTGGGGCCGGTCAAAAAGAGCCGCAATTGTCAGTGAGAGAAAGGCTCCCGTCCAGTGGAGATACGGTCCAATTTGACGTCGGTTCGGTTGTTTGTCAGCCGAGCGAGACGAGAGGGCGACAAAGGAAGGGAAGTCAACGTCACAATAGAGTGTCGATGAGAGGAAAGAAGATTAACAAGATGAACGAATAAAGTGGCAGTTAGACCAAGATAAGGATGGAAAGAGGCTGATCACTGCTCCGCATTTGAGCTTTCAGGTCAGACCAGGCCACACAAACCGACAGAATGGGTATGGAAATAATGGATGGGAGAATGGGAAATAGCATTTCCAAAGGAAAGGAACGAGCACAAGACTAGTTAGTGGTGACATTCACATCGAACGAGTAAATGATAGACAAAAGGGAACATGATAAGGTAGATAGACGTCTAATCTAGAGGAAGAAAGGATCAACGTCTGCTTGCGGAGAAAATGAATAATCCATCCCATTGATCTGCTTCAGCTTCAGCTTGACTCTAAGTCCATCACAAAACAGTAATATTGTACGGGACAGCACGGCATTAAGCACAACAACTCATACATAGAGAGCCAAGGCAAGCCATTCAGAGAGAGCGAACCGGGGTTTGTTACCGGGGTCATATTCGTTCATGGAGATTAGGACGGGGAATTGGTGTGAGGCGGCTTGTAAGTGGATATCCCATCATCTTGGCAACAAATGACCTACCCGCTTTCGAGGTCTGGGTCCTTGAAGCTGACAGGGGATAAGACAAGGGAGTTGACCACCTGGACACAAAACTCATGATCACTGATGGAGTTACTTGTTGTGGAAGAAGTGAAATATCAGTCGTGATAAACAGGTGCATGGTGCCTCCCAGCCGAGTACCAATATCATCACCTCCTCCGATAACCTCACCACATCTGCCGTCTGCCGTCTATAGTAAGCAGTCCCACCACATACATATGCGGTTGGCTTCTTTTCTGGCCGCTACAGACGAACCCAGACCACCGGACCTAGTCCGTCCCGCTTCAATCCATCTCAACCAGTCATGAGAAAGACATGGGAATCGATCAAGCTTTTAGACTTTGTCAAATCTTTGCTAGCACTATGAATTTAGTGATCCATCATCAGGCTTTTCCCCTTCTCTCTTGTCGATCATCGTATATCGAACCATCCGATTTCTTTTATCGGAGCGGAACTGAAAGACGGGAGAGAGATGAGAGCCGAGAGCCTCGACAAGGACATGCCCAATCAACATTGACCAAGATCCCTGTATCAAACATCAACGGCGGCGGAACCATCGGTGCAACGTCTTGGCACCATTATTTGATCACTGACCAGACATTCCATGGATGCTGGGCCTATTTAGCAGTTCGACCCTACCAAACAGCCACTTTTTTAATGGCTGACTTGTCACAAGTTCACTTTCACACTCTCATCACTCAAAGCAAAGACCCTGAATTACATGCAAGTAGTGTACTTGTCCTTGACCCAGGCTGGGCTGACAAGGATGGAGGTGTGTTTGACACGAAACTACGGAGTACCGAGGCATGTATTTCTTATTGCCGCAATATCATGTCAACACATGCAGGTTCGAGACAAAGGGGTAACGTAAAAGTAAATACGTATCGACCACCAACTTGCTATGCTACCCACTGCGAGACCCGTGAGGCTTATGGACCACATATCCCAATTCCTCGCCTTCCATATCGGCATACGCATATCTGCTGTCTGCAGATGCATTGGTCGCAACTCAACGCCTTTCTTGAACCGAAGTTCTTGGTCTATCATAACTTCCTCGATGAGATCAGCTGCAAGATGTTTGCGCTTAGAGTTTAGAGCTGCTATGCCTTGCATACGACGGACATTCATTGCAAAGGAACCGTGTTCGTCCTTTATGATGCTTGCAATAGCGGAGGAGATGGAAGATGGCGTGAGGTAGGATTTGTCGAGAGACATACCTACACCAGCGGCTTTTAGTCGGGCACTATTGCAGAGCTGGCCGAAGAAGTATCCGATAGCCAGGACTGGTGTCCCATGGAAGAGAGTTTCGTTGGCACTGGAGCCACCTCCATGAGTGAGAAAGAGGACTGTATTAGGGTGTGCTAAGATGGCGCGCTGTGGTGCAAAGATGGGAAGCCGAAAATGCGGGTGGGAATCGTTCAGAAGATCAGTAATGGATATGCTCGAACCATCAGATAGATTATAAGACTTGAAGGTGTCGAAATTGGCGCGAGGCTTTTGGGGGATAGACCATATGACTCCATTGATCGAGTCATCGTCGAGAGCCTGGATGAATCCAAGGAGATACTTCTCAAGTTCTTCACCCGGAAGGTTGACATGCGTCCCCAGGCACACGTAGATGGTCCTATCATGGCAACTTAAAAACTGAGCCAGGTCTTCGTCCAATGGAAGGTATTCGTCGCTCAAGATAGGTCCAACGGGTGCCATGAGAGGAGGCAATTCCTTCGGCGCTTCAAGGCCCCAGAAGGAGTTGACCAGAACAAGATAGTCAGGCTTGGGTAGGAGAGAGTGGCTATAGTTGACGCCAGCATCAACGCGCATTCGTTTGGTCCATATTAACCAGGGGATGATAGTAGGAAGCGCGGCGAGAACCACGAATTCGTTCCAGAACCGTGATGATAGGGAAGCATGCTCCGAAGTCAAAGCACCATCGGCTTGGAATCCAGGTTGGCCGGGATGGTAACTCACAGGCGCCATCGCATAAGGCATCTGAGGCCAGACGCTCGCTAGTTGGATATTGAACTGCTTGAGCATATCCCTCGCAGCGCTATCGGCGAAGAAATCCGCAACGATAAAGTCAGGCCTCGTAGAGTCATGTTCACATAAAGACCGAAGAGATTTGTAAGTATCTGTCCAGAAGTTGTCAAAAAAGTATTTTGATCTCATCATGGGGCCGAAGCCGTGCTCATGACGCCAAAGACGCATTGTTTCGTAGTGGATATCCAAATCATCTTCTGATGCGGCGGGACCAACTGTATATACGGTTTTTATGAAGGGATAATTAGCTGTCCAATCCTCCTGGCCTGCGCAGGTAGCGAATTGGACATCATGGCCTCGAGAGGCGAGGACAGCGCCTATTTCGAGAACTGGAGCTATTTGTTGTGTTAGCTTTGATGTCTAAGTTTGAGTGTTCTGGAGAGGTACCTGCATGAGTAAAGCCGCCTGTTGTGGCAAGCAGAAGGATTCTTCCGCGGAATTCATGGCTGTCAGCCATTATATTTAGGCTTAATAGTTTAAATTGGAATGTGTGTTGTCGAATCGAGATGGGTTGGTTTGTATCGGTCTTTGTATGACGCTTAGTTCTAGTGGAGGTTAACTAAATAATGCCTGACACAGTAGAAGCTTGGTTCTGTATAGGGCTGAAGTTTGATACCCGGCAGCAGAAAAATGAAGCATTTGCCATTTACGTAGCCCTGCATCATAAGTAATATGAATATATAGACAAGTTTAGGACCGGTAATTTAGAATAAACATAGTAACCTCCAAGTCTTCCATCGGCCAAAGCTTGACATAAACACGGCGCAAGAAAGGATATCATAGATGGTCGATAACATTCCATTTCTCGTCTATCTCTATCATCATCGTCCATCGTATAGTCTTGTCTGAACTGGAGGACGTCATCTAACTCGCTTTGAACAAATATCAAAGCCATGTTCGATCCTCCTCTTGGTACTCGGCACACTTGTAAATATGTACTCAATCAGGACATATGTCTGTCTGCACAATACAATGCATTACCAACAGCAATCCTAACGCCGTTCCCATGCTTTCTACGTGCAGCATTACCCAACTAAGTGTCCCTTTTCATCCCAACCCGCTCATCGTCGAGATACGTTCAACGTTGTCTCGATATTATCAACCAATCCAAGACAAAAAACTAGGACTGCATCAAATAGCTAATCCAGCCAGCGTCAAAACTGGCGTTCAGGGGGGTATAAAGCGTTTCCCGGTTGCAAAGGCAAAGTCCGGATTCTCGGAAATGAAGTGAAAGGTAATTACGAAAAGTCATCAGGTCGTCCGGGTCTGGCCATATCGTCGGCTGCTTGAGCCAACTCCTTGGCCTCACGCGCCAGCCCAAACGCGATGGGTGGCAGGGTTTGCACCCACATGCGCCATTCGTGAGAGTTGGTATCCATGCCAATATTGGCCATGTCCTGGCCTTGGTCCGCAGCCTCTAGTAGTCGTGCTCTGCAGTTTGCCAACGAGGCTGCCATCTCGCCCAAGCCGTAGGCTTGTGTTTCTGAAATGATATTGCTAACAACGGCATTGATAGAGCCTATCTCGCCAGTAATCTGTCGCATCTCAGCATCACCCCGAATGGTGTTCACAAGCTGCTGGATGTCGGTTGAAAGGAGGGCATTCCGATCCTCAAGGTAGAGCTGAAAAGTTGGTTAGTGATGTCGATCATCTAGCGTCGAAGGGTAACTGACTTTAAGGTCTTCGGCGGCTCGGGGATCCAGTTGGCGCGATCCTTGCCCATTGGCTTGATTATTCGCATTGGAGTGCCCGAGCCCGATCGGTACCGCGCTCGCTTTTGACATGGGCCTTCCTGAATATGGCTCCGCGGATTGGCGAGGTGAGCCCAAAGGACTATATGCCGAAGAGTCAATGCTTCCTCGCATACCACCAAGACCCTGGAAGGGCGGTGGAGGAGGGAGTCCGCCCTGAGTAGTCGAAGGATGCTCGGTAGCTACAGGAGAAAAGAGCCCACTAGAGTCCGCAGGAGTTACCGTTCCGTCGTCATCATCCAATTCTTCAGCAGGAGTTGTCCGGATTTTGACCAGGCCAAGAAGCTCCACGATGGCCGCTGCCAAATGTGACGCTGCTGTATCGAGCAGTGAGACTGGGGACATTCCAGCACTATGGGCAAAGTTCTTGGATGCTGTGATGAGGTTGTTTGCGGTAGAAGATACCTTGGATCTGATCTTGGCCTGTTGCTGTGCGAAGTCTTCATCATTGTTCTGTGGGACCTCGATGTCCTTGGTAATGCGGCGTACACTGACAACAACTTGCTTCATTGCGTCGATAACCTTTTCTGGATCTTCGGTTCGTGCTTTTTGCAGAAGTTCGTCAATGGCGATTTGAAACTTGGTGACGTGGACATCTTTGACAAGTCCACGGTCATCCATGAATCCCTTTTCCTGGACATGCTTTGCTGCATCATGTTCAATTCCAGGGCCAGCGGAAGATGCGCGCATGTGTCGCAATTGCGTTTTTGCGCCCGCATATCGGTTCTTCCACTCGTGAACCTCGCGCTCGAGTCTCTCGATTGTCTGTTCCAGCTCTGCGTGTCGTTCATGTGTTGAGCCACTCTGTTGGGAAAGTTGGCGCATCTCAAGCAAGAATTCTTGCGCCTCTTTTCGAACCTCTTCTGTGACCTGCTGTTGTTCTCGGAGTTCCTGACGAAGCTCATCATTTTCCCGCTGAAGGTCTGAATCCGATGCAGCGGGCCCAGTGCTGCGTGCCGATTCATGTGCTGCGGCCACGTCGTCCCTGAGCCTTTGTATCTCGATATCGTGGTCCTCTCGTACGCGCTGCAATTCTTGCTTCATTGAGTCATTCAAGTTTTGCGCCTCAGCGAGTTTGTTCTCAAGGTTGAGTCTTAAGTCATTCCATTCCTGTTTCTCCTGGTTGGTAGTGGCAGATCGAGAACGTTCCTGATCCAGCGCACTATTCATCTCGTCTTCCTTCTTCCTCATGGCATCCTCCATGCCGTCCAGTTTCTCACGTAGTTCTCGTACCTGATTTTGATAGTCCTCAATGAGCTTCTTATCGGCCTGTGAAATGTTAGGAGTCTTGTTCTTTCCAAGATGTTGCAGCACAAACCTCCGAAGTCACACCGCTTCCAGCACTACGTTTGCTCTCACGGTTCGGGTCCGGTTCCGTAAATCCTTCACCTTCGTCGTCTTCTTCGAGCATGATACTTTTGTTCGGAACGATCGTGTTATTCTGATTGAGCTGTTTCGGCGTTGGGCGTCCGTAATCGCCATTCTGTGCACCTGGTGATGCTGGCATACCGTAAGCATCTGTCGGTCCAGGACCTCTCATAGATGGTGCATCAGAGGGTCTCCTCATGCGGCTTTGACCTCGAGGGGGAAAGCCATTACCATTAATTGGAGTACCCGGTCCCCTGATTGACATAGGGCTTCCGGTACGGGCGAGATCGGATCCTACAAATCGAGGGAATCTTCGTTCTAATTCGTGATAGACATCGGCGGCTAGATCTCGGAATCGTGGTGGGCCAAGAGACGATAGCCTTTGGCGAGCCTGGTTTCGCTTTGGGTGGAAGTTCTTCTCGGGCAATAGAAAGGAAGGAGGACCATTTGGAGCATTCGGCGGAGCCCTGGCAGTGGCCTGTCGTCTTATCAATTCGTCAAACACATCGGTACTCAGCTCATAAAATTGAACCGAGGAAAGGCGCAAAAGCTTGTCGCGAGCTTTATTGGGCTGTTGCTTGTGATTGGGGTCGCGGGTATTGAGAAACGCGCGCAGAGCAACATAGTGCTCGCTGAGGACGGACTCGTCGAGATCGCCGCGGACGCTGTTACGACCACTTTCGCTGCGAGCATAGAGCTGGGTGCCGTTACTCGACCGAGCAATTGAAGCAGGCGGCGAGGGACCTCCAGTGCTTCTAGGGCCAGGACCAGGCCCGGGACCAGGTCCTGGACCGTTGATGGGAGCGCTGGGGAAACCGTTGATACTCATGGTGCTGTTGGAGCCACCCGAATTCGGGGGCGATGCGAGATTGGAGCGACCGTTGGGATAGGGGCCGTCTTCGGGACCTTGATATTTTGAGACAGAAAACTCGCTACCGCCTAGAGAGATCGGGGACAACGGCGCATTGCGTCCCAGGCTGATGCTCATGATGGAGAGAAGAAAAAACAGAAATGCGAAACCGAGATGATGCTGGAGGGAGATGGAACTGGAACAGCACCAGCCGCCTGTCTCATATGGACGCCACACGGGGACAGGGTCGAAATGAATGCAGGCTGCAGGCTACCTGTAGCTAATAGTGGTTGGAATCTTTTTTAACCACTGGAAGGCTCCCCCACAACTTTGGCGACCTTTCAGGGGGCGACGGACGATAGAAGCGCCAAGCTTCAGCAGGTGGCCGGAAGCGACGAAAAGCGGACAGTTTGGAATGTGGCTCAATGGCAGGAATGAATGATGGAGGTGGTGATGTTCAGATACAGTGAATTTGAAAGAAATGATAAGAGTCAAAGAGCAGGGTAAAGCAAGGTAGGGAAGGTATTTCTTGCCAATCCTTGTCTATTTGCTTCTTCTGATGGATTTAGGTAGTTGGATGAAAGAGAGTGAATCAAGGACAATCAAAGAAGAAGGACAAAGAAAGAAAGAAAGAAAGAATGCAACGCAATGCAGATCAACCAACGATCGACTCAAGTCAATCAACTCCAAGTGAATTCATCAACTGACCCTGACCGACCCCAATTCCATGGATCCAAAAGGGGGTTCAAGTCAAGTTGGGTTTAGACCGGATCGGGTGTGGTTGGAACTTGGATGAATGGATGTTCAGGGGACAACTCCACCATCATCACCAACCGGACCTGACCTCACTCAGCTTAACTTGTTCTAGAAAATAGCGTACGTACTGTGCAGGCAGTTAAAGCCAAGGTGCCCCAAGTTTTGGGTGGACAATCCGAGGCGAACGAGTGGACATCGGACAGATACAGTCCAGATATAGCACAGTGAGTGAGATCTTTGCAGGAAATGAGTTCTCGGTCTCTGTCCTCTGGGGTGAGCATCCAGAATGTCCGGGTGCCCCGGTCTGGCAATTTATTAAATCGTTCAAGACGGAGTGTTAATTTCTTGAGTCCACCGAGACTGGATAAGGTATTGTTCAGGGTTGGTTTATCGAATAATAGTTGATAGTAGTTGGGGCCAACTTTGACCTTCCAGCTACCTACTCCGTAGTAGTCTACCACTTTGGCTTGGTTGATATTATCGAGATATCGAATTGGCTTCTCGCATCTGCCGCTCAAGTGTAAAACACCAGATGGAATGATATGACCCCATGCAAGGGGACGGACGGGAAATAAGCAGAACAGCCAATCTCGATGCAACTTGGGCTTAAGCCTGGGCACCTTATTCAAGGTCCGGTCCACTGAGCACGCTGCGCTTTGCTAAAGAGCTCCAGTCAATGCACCCGTCAACCGCCCCAGGGCCCCCCCCCCTGCCCCTGAACCAGCAAAAGCGACTCTTTCTTGCAAGCTCTGATTTGACGAATGACCCTGGTCAAGCGTTCAAAGCTTAGCGGGTTGCCGAGCGAGGCGCTGGGGATAGGCGGGTCTTGGTAAAGTCGGCACGTGCTTTGGTACGCGGCTAGGCAAGGTACTTGTACAGCCACCCGGACCTACAAGCCGGAATAAGTTGATAATGGACAACACAATATCATAAGATTCATAAATAGGATAAGATATTATAAGCTGGAAGATAATAGTACCTAACTAAAATCTCCTTTGAGATCTAATATCATTCCCGTATTGTTGATCGATCAAAGGACTGAGAGGTTCTGATTTGTGACCATCCAATTTGTACTATGTATTATTATGAATGTCTTAGACATTAGGTACGCCGTACTAAATAGAAGCATAACATAACTTAAGTTGGTCACCACTTGACCTCATTTTTCTATCATGCCATTCATGACGTCCTCAAACATTCCAAACCCACGTTCCTCCTCTCCTTTTCCTCCCACAACGGGCCACGCAACTTGATCCTAGACTACAAAAACATTTAGACACCCTTGGGACAAGCTCAGGTGACTTGAAGACAAACTTAGAGGGCCCTTTGACTAATTATTTTCGACCCCTTGATCCAATACCCTCAGCTTTCCTGCTGGTCCTTCATCATTCCTCTCCCCCGGCGCCAAGGAACCTTATCCAGGCCTCCATATCGGACGCGAGTGTGTCTCCAATCTCAGCATCGATGATACCCTGTTGCCAACTGACATCAACGCACATCTCTTTGCCCTTAACGCTAATCGAGCTGATATGGAACACAGGCGAAGTGAGTTCACAGCTCAGCTGAAACACAGCTCTCTCCATCTTCCAGCCTGAGCCTTCAACAGCCCCATCCAGTGTTCCTAAATTGGATACACCCCAGGCACCTACTCGGGGCTTCTGTAGCTGTTGCTTCTTTTGAACTCGCCAGTCTTTGACAAAGTTCATCAAGCCTGAAGGGTCGTTTTCCATGCCCTTGTCGAGTTTGTTCTGGATATCCTCTCTAGCTTGCACAGCAGCTACCCAGACAAAGTTCTCGAGTTGAGTCATGGCATGCGATTGTGATGGTACTCCTTTTGCTTTGGAGCGGATTTCTGTGACTAGATCCTCACCAAACATGTGGTTAACAAGTGTCATCTGGTTATCCATGGTCGTACTAGGAACGTGCCAAGGGTATGCCTCAGAATTGGCGGGGACGAAGCGACGGGTATCCAATGCGCTGATAGCAAACATCGACTTTGCCTCTTGTTTGTGATGCTTCTTGCCCTCATCTAGTTGCAGGGCAAGCGATACCAGCGGCAGGGCATGTAGAAGGCCTGTAATGGTGGTACGATGTGCTCGGCATTTTCTCAGTAGCTTCTTCAGCGTTACATCTTCAATCGAGAACGTTCTGAATTCAGTTTGGTAGGGTTCCTGGCGGATAGGGGCCCAGTTGGCCTGGGTTGGATCTTTGGACACAAGAAATGGAGGCCTCAGTTCTTTCCAGATTGTTGCCAAAGCGAATCCCCACGAAATTGGGATCTTGATAAGCTCTTCCGGAGGAGGGGGGAACCTGTCTGCAGTACTGCTAAGATGAAGTACGCTTCCTTCCAAATTGAGTTCATGATCAGTCTTCGGGTCATTGAGGTTGCGTAACAAAGCCTGGTGCAGGATCTTGCCCCCTACACCATCGAAGTTGGTATGGTTCCAGCAGAAAATAACATCCAATGACTGGATACTACCTTCTAGCCATAGGATAGAGGCCCTCCACCCCGGTTTTGTTTCGACATCCGTAAACCAAGTGTCGAGTTGGTTCCGAATCTCATGCTTCAGGGAACTCTCATAATCATCAGATGCTTTGATCTCTTGCCAGCTAATATGCAGACCAAGATCAACACTTTCCAGCTCAACCCATGAAGGTACAGCTGAGTTCTCGTTTAGGATACCCACTTGCAGCATGGGGTGTTCAGCTACTGTAAGTGCCACAGCCCGATGGAAGGCATTTCGAATAATCTCAACTGAGCCGCCAATAAGATGACTCGGGAGGCCATAACGGCAGACTACTGCGGTACCACAGCTATGACGCAAAGTGTGCAAGGCCGAGTGGTACAACTCTCTGGTCTATAGTTAGGTTTGGTTTAGCTGATAGGACGGGAGTTGCAGAGTCCATACAAGTTGCTCATTGGTCGAATAACCTTTGGCTCTTCTCGTAGTGCCATTTTAACATATATGTGCACAAAGTGTCACGAAATCGCTGTTATTTCGAACTCTATTTCATTCACGAATATCATCGCGATTGGTTTTTCGCTTTGTTTTATAAGGATGCGGGCTCCGCGGGTCACCAGGTGAGCTTCCCGCGGATGGGCGAGTAGGATTCAATTGCATATATCTACGGAGGTCGGGTTCAAAAGTTTTGGCCGAAGGGACTGTGGCTAATAGACCCGCTTTTGATAAGATACTAAGGGTACTTTGGTCTTATCAGCTTACACTGATCATCATTTAAATATAGGGGATTCAGCCAGTAAGCTAATATCTTATAGCGAGAGACACTACTATAGCTATAGGGGTATTACAGGGAGGCCCATCTGTAGCTTATCTGCCCTTTTGTACCTCTAGTATTTAGTAGGGATTAGGGGTTGTGGTGTAAGTTCTTTTGGGCTAAGACTTTTAAACCTGACCTCTGTAAAGCGGCAAAGGAATGCTTCTTACATGCAAGGATAAGAGCATCCAAAGGCCTTGTTGAACGGAACAAAACATGGTTGCCGTCGGCGCGGAAATTGATCCGGCCAAGCAACAGATATTATGTTACATGACCTGACACAAGTGGATCATACCTGATTGCATGATTGATGTATTATGCATAATTGCGCCTAATTGTAAGGTTATACAGCTATACTGCTAATTAACAGGTAAATGTAAGTCTACTACATAATAAAGGAAAGATCTATAATTAGCCTGATTGCTGTTGTATTTGCTGCATGAATGTAGCTTGCTAATAAAGGAGGTTATTATAAGACTAATTAATTAAAGGAATAGATTGTAACCTCTAATGGAAGGGAGGTTATATTATTAAAGAATAATATATGCATAGCTATCATATAATATAGCAAATAGAAATTAGCTGCAGCTGCCTCCAGCTAACCTGGATAAATATTGTTTAGCCCTGATGCTTACTTATATAAGTAGGACTATTATTCCCTTAAGGAAGAAGGTTAAGCGATTTAATATAGCAACTTCTATATATAACTATTATATCTATTACTGTAACTATAGGAGAGGAACTAAAATAGCAACTATATATTATTTATAATTGTATTTACTTCCTGTTTAGTTTATTAACTTTACTGTTCGTTTTATGGGTTATAAGCCTGGATGCATTGCAATTCTTATATTTTTATTTAAAAATTATAAATAAGACATTATAGATACTTTTTACTACATTAATTAGACTATCTTGTACTGTATAGCTACACACTAGAAAGCATAACATCCTCCTATCTTCTTACAAGATACTATGGTCAATGAGAAGACACTGGCTAACCTAACTAACCCTAATCAGGGCAAGGTACCCCTCCTAAGCACCTTCTAACAGTACACCCTAGCCGCTGCAGCCGGAATGTTATCCGTTAAGGTACAGTTTTAGCAAGCTCTAACTCCTTACCTAAGTACTTGCGCTAATAGCAAAGTAATACAGCTTAAGCCTATCCCTAGATAATACCTAATGACTATCCCTGAAGAAGAGAATCTTAAGTTACTTCTAGCAGTAAGCTTACTATAAGCAGATATATACTTTAACCTATTAGAAGAGTAAATATTGCAGGTAATTTCTAATTACAGATAAGGAGATAAAACTAAATTAAGTAGATAATATGCCTGCTTTAATCCCCCTCCTTATCCTGCTATATTATATATATAATAGAGGATTCTACATACTTATTAATAGATAATAGCTGCTATAGATAATACTTCATTTATTATACCCCTACATCCTACTGCTCTACTAATTACTTTATGATAAGACTTAACAATCTAATAGCCTATTCGCAGAGCATTCCTCTTTAATACTATTCTAGAAGCCTCCTAAAGCATGCAGGTAAAGTAATATCTTATAGATAAATATAATCTAGAACTAAAAGAATATAAAGAAATTATTAATCTTAAAGATTTTAAGATTCTAGTTAATAAAGACTAGCACCTTAAAGACACTAACTAATAGCTAATCTAGAAACTAGTACTTAAAAACTCCCTTACTAGTATTAGATAGGAGCTTAATTTTGGCCTTACTATGCGCAGTAAAGTATCCTTACTAAATGCAATTATAGCAACATATAAGGGTAAGGCCCTTAGTATCATTTAGCGATGCAACTGCAGTTTAATTGCCTTTAAATGACTAGAAGAGTGATTTATAGGATCTCTTTCTCTACGTAAGGATAACATTCTAGCTAAATTTGCTAACCTTAACCTTAGAAGTTGGTCTTATATCTTGACTTTTATTAAGAAGTTCTAGTTAATTATATTCTCCTATAAAGAAGCAGAGGGTATACTGCCTAATAACATTCTCTTTTATTATCTCTCCTATGCTATCCTCCTAATTAGTAAAGACTAGTTTTATTAAACCTATTAGCTCTACTGAAAAGGATTACTTAGCTATAGCGTTTATAATTATCTTAAGGATCTTATGTAGTATACTAATAATATGCAACTTAAATCTAAGAGTTAAATAAAGGATAAACTTAAAGAGAAGTTAAAGAAGCAAGACTCTAACTCCTTAGGCATGCAGACCCCTAGCAATAATAAGACTTTAAAGTCTAGCATTACATGCAATTATTACAAAAAGAAGAGATATAAAGAAGCTAAGTGTTAGAAGAAGCATAGAAAGCCTAAATAAAAAGAAACTAAGTTAAATGTATAGCAGGCTAAAACTGGCACTGATATAGAAGATACTCCTTCTAAGCTGACCTTCTTTGCTATGCAAATGAATCACTCTATGTAACAGAAGCTTAAAAAAATTTATAATAACTTTACTGCAAATAACTTTATAGCTGCATACCTAGAGCAATAAATTAACTATGCTAATGCATATAAATTAATATCTCTAGAATGCAATTTATTATGCAGTTATATTAAAGATCCTAATAAACCTAATTACAAGTATAGAGGATCTATTATAAATCTTACACTTTTACAATTTACTTCTAAGAAAGTTAAATTAAACTTAAGCCTTATAGTCTAAGTAAGCAAGAAGAGTAAGCGAAAGGATAGAAGCAGAGCCTAGAGTAGGGACCCTAACTAACTTGGTTCTTAAGGTTTATCTTATACACTTAATAAGGAGAAAACCAATGCCCTAGAAACCTTAATCTATATTATACAGTCTCTAAGCGCAGAATCTAATACATGCTACAACTAATAGCTATAGGATACCAGCGCTAACATGCATACTATTAATAATACAAAGTGGTTTTATAATAGGAGATAGAAACTACTTAATTGTGAATTTCCTATTACTACTGGTAGAGGTATTATGCACCTAACTGCAATTAGATAGGCCTATATATAGATTCTAGTTAATAATAAGCCTATTAATGTAGAACTAAAAGCTGCATTGCTAATTAAAATGTTTCTGCTAAATATATTCTTAGGTAAAAGAACTTATTGCAATAGCAGCTATGTAATTAGAAATGATATATTTAATGCTTATAATTGCAAGATTGCCTATCTAAACATTCCTACTTGCAGATTTCTTCTTAAAGTTAAGGGAAGCCTATAATCTAAAGTTAGCCTAATAGTAATAAACTTATTAAGCTATATTAAAGATGTATAACTGTAGTATTACTAACTTGCATATACTAGCTATAAAAACATTATATAAACTGCAAAGTGCATAAAGGGAATAGGTAACATTAAATAGCCTTAGATTAAACCTTATAATACTTATAAACTGGCTAAAAGCATTAGATTTATCCTAAAGACTATATAACTATGATTAGAACAGGCACTTAATTGAGTGCATATTAATCTATACTTCTTTAAACTGCTCTTAAGCTTAAAGATGTAATATCTCTGCCTTATAACTAATAATAAGTCCTGCTTTAAGAAGGGAAGCACCCTCTCCATAAAGGATAGAGCTTCCCCTTTTCTATAAATATCAATTACCTAATAGCACCTATAGACTAGGAAATATCCTATCATTCTATGCAAAGATGCAGGGGGAAAATTCTACAACTACCTAATCTATAAGTTTATAAGAAACACTAGAATTCATTATAAAACCATTTTACCCTACAGTTATAAGCAAGCAGGATTCTATAAGCATATAAACTAAATTATCCTTGAAAAGGGATATGCAATTATAGTTAATAACCCTAAGATCCCCTTAGAACTTTAGGGAGAGGTATTACTATCTGCAATTAATATTGCAAACATTATAGCAATAAAGATCTAAGTAAATAACCAAGATATCTAGATAATGCTATATAAGGCATTCTAGAATGACCTTAAACTAGGCAATAATAAACCAGATATCTTACATCTACAAGCAATTAGCATAAAATGTTTTGTTAATATTAAGCTAGAGGATTATATTATATTAGATAAACTTATATTATGTGCATAGGAAGGCATATTAATTAGATTTAATAGGCACTTTATCTATAAAGTGTATAACCTAATAACAAAGAAGATCTATTACACCTCTTATATTATCTTTCATAAATAGAGCAGTTATAAATACAGTAACAAGATCAAGAGATCTTGCCCTAAAGGAGCATTCTAATGCAAGAAGGATAACTTTATTCTTAGGATGGCTACACAGAGCTATAAGTTTCCTGATCCCCTAACACTTAAAGTTGCGCTTAAATAACCAGACAGTAAACTCTAGTAGGAGGCAACTATCTCTAAGCTTATTAACCTATTTAAAAAAGATATAATTCGCTTTATAAATAAAGCAGAACTTCTAAGAGGATATTAACTGCTAATAACTAAATAGGTCATAAGATATAAATGTAATAAGTATAGTAAGATTATTAAGCATAAAATGCATCTTATTATATAAGGCTTCTAATAAAAGGAAGGAATTAACTTCAATAAAACATTCTCATTAACCGTTAGACCTGCATCATGGTAAATCATTATCTGCCTTTCCATTCAGGAACAGAAAGATCTATTGCAGGTAGATGTAATTACAGCATACCTTAACAGCAACCTTAATAAACTCATCTACATTAAACAGTTTCTAATACTTGCCTAATTTATAAGATCCCCTAAGGGTAAATAATAGGCTAAAAAGCTTAAATGGTTTAAAGATGCAGTAATCCTGCTTAATAAAGCATTATATAGACTTAAATAATCTAGAAGATAATAGCAACTTAAATTTAATAAAGAAATAGGTAATATTAGCTTTAAGCAGCTTAAGACTAATACATTAGTATATATTAAGAAGGATAAAGACTAGATCGTGGCTACGTATGTGGATGATGTGCTATCACTTACCGATTCTAAGAGAAGTACTAATAAACTACATGAAGCAATAGAAAGCACTCTTAAACTGAAGAAAGGAGGCTTCCTAAGCCACTTTCTTAGCATTGCAATTTAAAAGACTAATACTAGCATCTCTATCTTATAGGGTGCATATATTAATGATATTCTTATAATAACTAGACTTAAAATGTATAAACCAGTAGGAATGCCTATAGATGCCAGTTCATACCCAGTTGCTAAAACATCTACAGCTCCAACTAACAATAAAGTGTATATACTATTTGCTCGTTTTATTAGCAAAACAAATTATCTTGCAACACAGATACAACCAGATATCGCCTTTGCGAATGGTTTGTAGGCTCATTTTGTTGTAAATCCTACACCTAACCATTTTTCCTATGCTAAACGAATCGCACAATATCTCCAAGGGCATTACAACCTGGGAATTCACTACAATAAATTAAATAGTAAGGAATTCAGGAATACATACAGAATCCACAGATATACAGATTCTGACTACGCAGGCGATCCTAATACCGGGCGATCGACTGCTGGATATGTCTTCTTCATGAACGGCAGCCTAATCTCATAGGCGTCACGAAAATAAAAGACAATCGCAAAGTTAACGATAGAAGCTAAGTATTATGCTCTATTAATAGCAACATGCAAAGCAATCTAGATATAAGGTTTCATGGAAGAACTTGGATAACTAATTAATAGACTAATTACAATTTTCTACAATAACTAAAGCACAATTAAGCTAGCGCATAACGCAGAATTCCATGCTTATATAAAACAGATACACATTGAATACTACTACGTACGTGAGGCCATCATGACTGGCCAGATTAAAGTGGAATACGCTGCAATAGACAAGATGGCTGCCGATGGCCTGATAAAGCCACTCGCCAAACCGCAGCATAAGAAGTTCATCTCCCTTCTCAACATGAAGAGATGCAAGCTTGATGACCCTCGTCAAGAGACCTATCAGCTTGAGGGGGAGTGTTAAACGGAACAAAACATAGTTGCCATTAGCGCGGAAATTGATCTAGCCAAGCAACGGATGTTATATCACATGACCTGATACAAGTGGATCACACCTAATTGCACGATTAATGTATTATGCACGATTGTGCCTAATTGCAGGGTCATGCAGCTACACTGCTAATTAACAGGTAAATGTAAGTCTACTGCATAATAAAGGAAAGATCTATAATTAGCCTGATTGCTATTATGTTTGCTGCATAAATGTAGCTTGCTAATAAAGGAGGTTATTACAAGACTGATTAATCAAAGGAACAGATTGCAACCTCTAATGGAAGGGAGGTTATATTATCAAAGAACAATACATGCATAGCTGTTACACAATATAGCAAACAGAAATTAGCTGCAGCCGCCTCCAGCTAACCCAGATAAACATTATTCAGCCCTAATGCTCACTCATATAAGTAGGACTATTATTCCCTTAAGGAAGAAGGTTAAGCGATTTAATACAGCAACTTCTATATATAACTATTGTATCTATCACTGTGACTACAGGAGAGGAACTAAAACAGCAATTACATATTATTTATAATTGTGTTTACTTCCTGTTTGGTTTATTGACTTTACTGTTCGTTTCATGGGCCTATAATATTAACCTATATAGGTCCTCCAGGAGAAGCAGCAAAACTTCAGGCTCCTCTCTCAACAACAAAAAGATTTAGGTAAATTTATAAGTCTATTGGACTTTTAGAGCAGTCCTTTTTTTTCTGCACCTCAATTGACAGTAAGAAATTTTATTATCATATTCTCATAGTCGGAAACAATCATGCCGACTCTGCCATACCCTATGGCATAATTGTGGTATTTGCACCTAGAACCATTCATATGTATGGAGTAACAGTTATCAGCAGATGAATCGACGTTCACACACCACCTAAGCCCCTAAGATAACGATCCACCAGACAAAGCTGTGGCGTTCGTACTAATTTAGATTCCCGTCCTGTTCGTTCCCATTACGCGGCTTCGAATGACAAGACGAGGTCCATGTGAACTGGTTGCCTCTTGGAAACCCCTGAGCCTATGACAAGGAGTTCCATGCTACTGAATGACAGCCATTGACCCATCATGTAAGCTGGTTCACCTTACTGGTAGGACCCCTCATGATATGTTCGTCGTTGGAGACCTATGGATTGGCCAATTATACCAGAGAGTTACATAGTATCACATCAGCATCGACATCGCGGTTACAAATGCCGCTCTACATGAAATGCACAAGTGGCTGTGCTAAGTGATCACCAGCGCTGTCTATTGTGTGATCGAGTTTAAAACCCTGTCCGATCTGAACGAGATCAATCTTGATCAGTATTCCCTGAAACATTCACTATTCATGCAGGCTGGACAATCTTCATATAATTTTGAAGCCGGTTTGTGATCGACACTTCTTATCTGCCTATGAAAGGTATACGCCTAATACACTGTGGGGGTCCGTTAAACAGCCGTACAGGATCTCCTTGATCGCGAAACTCCTTTGGGGATAGTAACGGAATGGCCGGCAATGAGAGGTTTAGGTGACGGGGCACCGGCCTCGGGGGGGCAAGAAAACAGCGAACCTTGATATGGGGTGCCAAAATAAACTCATCAAAAGTTATCCTAAGCTTAGACTATATTACCTAAATCTTTTTATCATTTAGGATCGAGGTTCTGTGTTTTCTTTCCTCCCCTAGACCGGTATCATTCATATTCAGCTGCCCAAGGATTTGTGATGAAAGTGGTGAAGGGCTGAGCCCTCCTGGGGATAATAAATCTTCACCCTGATTATACCGAGTTTCGGGAATCTACGATCGAAAGCTAGGAATGAATCTCCCCTCACAAGCCACTCAAGTTCATCCTACTATCCATCCCGGTGATAGATCTATATCTTTGCACACTTGCGTATACCGCCTATTGAGTTGCTGTTATAATTCAGCACCCAAAGCCTTCGTCATATGGTATTGCAGTCGCATCACAAGGTGTGTAGTATGATTGTGGGTTTACGCGGATTAGAACCAAGCCACGGTCCAGGTCGCTGGCAGTTTGGGCCATCTTTCCTGCCATGAAGCCAGAATATCAGGCACTCGCTCATCAAAAGAGGCTCTGCTTGAGGCAGAACCATTGTCAAAGGACGAAGCACCAACAGCTTCACGCTCTTCACGAGCAGCCGCGTTGAGAGAGTTTGCAAGATCCAAGATACCCTGCCCACCAATGGCGGCCTCTTCGTGGTTATCCTTAATCTCGACGTTGATGACATGGACAGGTCGGTTGAGCGGTGAACCCCTGTTAAGGAGATCATCGACAACGGCATCCCAGCATCGCTCTTCACAGGTGATGACAATATCGACTAGACCACCTTCAGTACCTTCGCTGCCACGGTCCTTAGCATGTTGCAGGCGAGGTACACCAACTTGCCAGTCTTGCCAGCGTTCTGGGCCCCATTTGACGCCACGGTTACGGTTTAACATGTTAAGAATGCCGTTGTTCCTATACAGCCGAGCATCCTTGGATTCAAGCTCCTTGAACATACTGTCATAAGAAGTTTTGTTAAAGTGATACACATTAGGTTGGGTGACGGTAGGCCCGGGCAGGCGGACGAGAGAACCAGTGCCGAAGGAGATGACAGGATAGTCAGCCTGTGACAGTCGTAGATGAGCTTCCATGGAGCTTTCAAGATGAACATTAGCACAAATGTGTCAGAAGGTGACACGCATCTACGAACCGATTGTTGTTGCTTGCACAGACAGTGCAAAACTTGAGTTTGTATCCGCTGTTGCTTTCAGATGAGCCATTCTGGCTCTGGGCCGAAGAGCCACCGTTGGCAACCTCCATATTTTCGAGTTTCTAGCCGGGCGAGAAAACGAGGTCGTTGGCGGGAGAATAGGCGCGTGGCATTCTTTGGAGAGACAAGACGATAGACTGTGCGGCACTGCGTTAGTGCATTGCATTTAAAAAGAGGCAAGTTACAAGAGAAGTGCAGGTTCATCATCAGATAAAAAAGCGTATAAAGTGTCTTTTCAGCAAAGAAATTCAGACAGCTCCAATATGTTAAACTCATCATGAAAGAAAAGGAAATCGCGCGTTTTTCTACTTACCCAGCTTTTTTAAGTCTCAAGTTGGCACACCAATAGCCACTTCATGTCATCGTTGTCCCGTTCCTTTGGTACACGACACAGTCTGGTGATGTTTATTGAAAGAAGAGGTTGAGTTTTGAATTGTTGTGAAGTTGGGAAAGTTAAGCTAGGGCGAGCTTAGCTAACGGCTAAACTCCGGTATAATGTAATGAGTCAGCAAGTCACAGCTTCCATCCCGCTTTCATTGAGCTCTGATGCCAACGGGTGTAAATGAGCCAATGCACCCGTCTAATAATATTAGTTATGGTGTTTAGGTATTAAGATCATGAGCTTGTCTAGCCATCAAGTTAGGTTACAAAATCATCACAGTGCGTGTTGGTAACAAAGGAGATATTATCATAATAGCAGTCACTTATCAGCCACTCTGAGGTCACGTGTCGCTCAGAACAGAACTGTAGTACAAGAACAATTACTTTGCACTTGAGGGATGGAAGTAGTTTGGCTTGTTGTACTCTGTAATCAGACAGTTGATATTGATTCCTTGTGATTCTTGAAGCGACCAACAGAGAGATCCACCAGCGAATTTGATCTGCAAAGGCTATTGGCTTTTAAACGCCCGCATAACCTGAAACAAACGACGCTTTGGTGTAGCCAATCAGCGAAGACACCAAATTTAGCCCAGAATAGAAACCTCACCGGTCACCCAAGGCACCGGTTGGTCCTTTCTGTTCACGTTATTATACACTGTTTATAAAAGAGCTGGACCATGGAAGAAGAAAGAAGAAAATTGGGGGCTCTTGAGTTGTTGAATTTAACTCTAACTTTGAAATTGTGTCAAATAGACTATGTTGACATTTTGAATCATGCCTAGATAGTATGGGAACACCAGGTGGTTGCTATACTGCACCTCTCTTTCACCTGTGATAACCCTGCAGACTCAATTACACTACACCAACTTGGCACCAGATGCAGAATTGGATCCGTACTGGACGGATTTGTGGGCGGGACTCAGAAATCATCAAAACCTCGGCCGCCGGGAGGAGATCGCGGATCGTGACCCAGGTAAAGAACCTGGAGCGAGATCATCGAAGCACCGTACAAGTAAACAATTAATTAATTAAAAAAAAACATACATACGCGTGTATACCTGGCAAGAGGATCACTACATGACATGACGACCCTGTTCGTTTTTACCTTGCTGCCAGCTCGCTACGTAACCAACATCGATCTAGATGCCCCTGCCATACAACCTTCGGGGTCTGGTTTCATGATCCTGCACACCATGATTATAGTAATTTCCAGAAAGGCCTGAATAAACAGAGAGCATTATTTCATCGCGACAGCAACGACGCAATAACCGGAGATTACATCTGTCAGCTAAGTTTACTTTCCTGTATCCATCCATACCAAGAAGAGATGAACAGGGTCACCTTTTCAGATTGAGGTTCCAACGGCCCGGGTGGGTTTACAGGGAGATCCTCGCTCAGAGTTGTCGTACGTCTTGTTGGGTTTACCGTATTGTGTGTGCGTGTGCGTATGCGCATGCGCATGCAAGACGACGACAGTCATCTTTTCGGGATGAACACGAGGGAGGGCGAGAAAGGATCAAGGCTTCAGAGGGGTTGAAGCAGGGTAGAGGGTTTAAAGACAAGTGCAAATGATTGTGTGGCGCCTTTGGTTGTTACAACCCGAATTAATTAATCAGATGGGCCGGATGAGATGCGGCTCCTCCAGGGTTGGCACATGCTTTGTCCAAAAGATATGGGTAGGTAAGAAAGTTATTAACCTAAAGGTAGGCATAATGACCAGCTAACAGCTAAATGGTAACCATAAACCATTGTAATTACCAGTAAACGCCTAGAATAAGGTATCAGTGTACTGTCATCATTGGATGGAAAGTTTACAATGACTTTGATCTTTGATCCTAAATTTAGGTCTAATAAATGCTGGAAATTTAGTCAAGCATACCCCTCATTTGGGAACTGCCCGACCGTTGGATATCACATTGAGCCAACAGGAGGTCTCTTCCATTACCCTGAGATCTCTTCTCACTTGCATGTCAACTCGTTACTAACATCATCCCACAACATTCTCCTGCTTGCTAGCGCCCAGGGAGCAAGCGGCGACAAACTGACAGAAACATTTCATTCATATTCGAGTCTCATTGGGTTCCTTCTCTCCGACTTACAGGCGCTGACTCGCTTGATCTAAGACCCCTGACCAGTCGGATTGGTGCTTGCTTCAGTGGTGTGGTGCGCTATTGCGCCCAATTGTGCCCCACTACCTTACAGCCTCCAGCTCCCGGGCCCGGACGTGCCAACGGGCGACCTTACCGGGTACAGTACTGTCTCCCCAGGTCACTTCTCGCGAGGATTGCTAAGGTGGGCAATCCATCGATTGATGGCCTTCCTCGCTCGCTTCTCTAACCCAACTTCACCTCACACTCATCACAATCCATCTTGGGATCACATCCTACCCCAGTTCAGTTCAGCCCAGGCCAGGCCCTCTTTGGTTTCTCGCCTCGCCTAGAGCGCAAGCGCAGGCATTTTTGATCAAACCGGACAGCTACTGTACAGCGTGGTGCCCTTGTCCCGAGCACCGGCAGCAACCTAAGACCAGGGCATTGTTTTCTCTTCTGTTCTTGTTTCTGTTTCTGTCCAGTTGCTATTACTTCTGCTTCTGCTTTTGCTTCTCTACGCTCCTTCGCACTCCCACTCCACACTTGTAACCGACTCATCTCGTGCTTTGTCGCTTGACGACTGGTCGTCTGGCATTATCTGCATTAGGGCTTGGCTCAGCGTTGGCTATTGTACTTGGAACTCGACTGGAGCCCTTGCTGGCTCACGCCTTAGCGCTACGGCTGACTTGACGTCTGCCGCCTCGACAGCTCAACTCGAACGAGACCAACTTGGAGCGTCGAGCATTACAAAACGCAGATCAAAACATCGCATCGAGCTCTCCAGTACAGAGATCGCTTTTGTTCACCATTTTTGCCGCTTCAATCTCGCTGCCGATACCTAGTTCTTCTAGCGCACCCGTCTAACTGTCAGTCTTACTGCAGTGCGCCAGATCGCACGACTGTCGCTAGGCCTTTTCCTAAAAGGCATGTCGACAACGGCAGTTATGTCTACGACTTCTTCTCCAGTGACCTCTCCTTCAGCAGCCGCATCCTCTTCTCCGAACCCTAATCACCCCGCGCTGCCACCTCTAATCACCTCTCCGCCTTCGCGCCGAAGCATACAATCGCGACCAATGTCCCACGTTTCCAGAAGCCGACTTTCCCAATACTCGACGGGCTCTCTGCCTACGAGATCCCGTCCGACCTCACATATGTTTCCGATGTTCCCCTCGACTCTCTCATATACCCAAGTGCGGGACTTTGCGTACCCTGCTACTCATCCTCTGCACTACGGGCCGCCGCCAGAACCTTCGGGACCGCCTTCTGGTATGACAACGCCCGCAAGCGAGCATCGTAGGTTATCAGATCCCCCAGTGTCGTGGGAAACACTTATGCCTTGGGAGTCGTGGGGTACAGATGGATTCAACCGTGGACATGATTTGGCCCCCATCAAATTCGACGGTGGGCCCCCATATAGCGAAGACGAGGATCTGCAGAGCCCTGTTGTAGCTACACGCCACCGCAAGCACAAGTCAACCTCGGCAGCGACAACGCTGAGGGGGAGGACAGGTCGCGATCTTGATATGCATTCTTCGAACTATGACCATGAGCGGGGTTACTACATGGGAACTAGCGGAGACGGTAGCGAAACATATTATGTCAATAACGGCGGCGAGGCCAATGGCCCTGGTGGGGATTTTGTTCCATATCCTCCAGAGCAGGCAAGACACAGTCGGGCATATCACATTGCCCAGCAACCCCGGGCTGCCGAGGGCGGTGAGTACTATCAGCCCGAGTCTGACAGTTCCCCATCGTCTCCAGGCTACAATGACGAGGACCAGTCTCGCTATTCACGAGATTACCAGTTTACTATTACATCGCCGGACGAGGAGTTCCACGGCAAAGCCGTCGCCCTGTTCGATTTCGAGCGGGAAAACGAGAACGAATTGCCTCTAGTCGAGGGCCAGATCATCTGGGTGTCGTACCGGCACGGGCAAGGTTGGCTGGTGGCTGAGGATCCGAAGACGCAGGAAAGCGGCCTGGTGCCCGAGGAGTATGTCCGACTACTTCGCGATATCGAGGGAGGAATGAACAGCTTGGCTGGTCACCTTGTGGAGGGAACTGGCTCCCCTGATGTGGGCACACCTACTCAAGCGGAGCATAGCGGTCAATATGGCCATACTCCATCTTCCAGCAACGCGACTAACGGGTACCATCAGCCAATCGTGTCGATGTTCTCGACCTCGAGCAAAGACCTTGACCCGTATCCCACTGAGCAATTGGGCCTCCACTCCGGACAACCGCCTCCCCAAGTTATTCACTATCACGGGCAACGGGGAGGTAGCCAAGCAAACACACCGACGATTGCTCAGCCTCAAGATACTGGTATCTTGAGGAGGGAGAGTCACGACGGTGGAACAAAGAGGGACTCGAATGTTACACCAGTACAGACGAAGCCACCAATGGAGTTGGTCGAGCTAGGGGGCTCTGAGGAAGCGAGGGGAGAGGAAAGGTGATATGGTGATTGAATAATAACGAATTGCATGCCATGCTTGAAGAGACGTTCACGATTCGATGTATTCTTCTAATGGAGCGGGCGAATATACCAATAATACCACAGCAAACTCCGACCACCGTCAACAGGTGACTTCAGATTCTGTATAAATATGCCACGTTGGCATGATGGGAGACGGCAATGTTCTCAGTCTTGTTTAAGGGCAAAAGTTATCTAGATTGGCTGTACGGAGTTATGACGGAGGACAGAGATCAATGAATACAGCGGTTTGTTGAGCTAGGTAATGAGAAAAGGAGTTCTAAGGGGAACTACCAAAAGACTCAGAGGACTTGGAGTGGTGTTGGATGGGGTTAGTGCCATAATCCCGTAGTAAAAGGCCGAAGTTTCGGTAATCTATATATGAACTCATTAAGATACCTTAGTATCCCAATGCACCTGTCATAAGATAACCGAGTTCCCCTTGTTAACCTAAACCTTCATTTTAAGAGCCTGTATCATATTGCCGAAGCTAAAAGGCTTGGAAGATGGAGAAAAGGACATGATATAAGTTGATTGGAGATCGCTCAGGTATTGTCAAGTTACTCCGTACTTGTACTACATCTAGCGAGACAAGCCACCACCCCATCACTACTAGAGCAAAACCTAGCGCTCGTCTATATCCAAGCTCGCTATATCACATCATACAACAAGCGAGCGAAGCTATCTACAGCCGGGTTCCCGTAGTTAGTTGACGTGCTTTGTCCGGGATATCACGTGACCCATAACGTCATCTCTCGCGTCGTTCCGTCGCGATTTCGGAATACCTGGATACGCCCACTTCTCTACCTAGCAGCTCTTCAGACGATACCAGCAACAACCTCTCATTCTCTATTTCTGGCCAATTGACCGTCAATTGACCTCATAATCAAGTCAAGATGTTCGCCCGATCTGCATTCCGCGCTGCTCAGCCTTTGAGGGTACGTTTTTCCTGTCACGCGCATTTGCGCCCCTCCATCATGGTCTCTGTTGCGGATTATCAATCAGAACTACATCATCCTCAATTGCTCGTCGCGAAGCTTAACTAACTCACTATTTAGTCTGTTCGTCGATATGCTACCGAGGCTGGAGGTGCTGGAGGATCCAATGCTCTCCTCTACGCTGCTGGAGCTGCCGCCGTCGGAGGTGCTGGTTACTGGTACTTCAGCAAGAGTGGAGCTCCCTCTGCTGCGGCTGCTGCTGCTGAGGTGAAGCAGGCCGTTGGTGTTGAACCCAAGAAGGCCTTCACTGGCGGTGACCAGGGTTTCGTTTCCCTCAAGCTTTCAGATGTTGAGCTTGTCAACCACAACACCAAGCGTCTACGCTTTGAGCTTCCCGAGCCCGATCAAGTCTCTGGTCTGCACGTTGCCAGCGCCATTCTTACAAAGTACAAGGGCCCTGAAGATGAGAAGGCTACTCTCCGGCCCTACACCCCTATCAGCGATGAAAGTATGTAGCCGAATTAGATCTTTTTGGCACAGCTGACTGACGACTGCAGGCGAGAAGGGTTTCATCGACTTGCTCGTGAAGAAGTACCCCAACGGTCCTATGAGCACACACCTCCACAACCTTGTTCCCGGCCAGCGCCTCGACATTAAGGGCCCTCTGCCTAAGTACCCCTGGGAGGAGAACAAGCACGACCACATTGCACTCATTGCCGGTGGTACTGGCATCACCCCCATGTACCAACTCGCTCGCGCTATTTTCAACAACCCCAACGACAAGACCACGGTCACCCTTGTCTTCGGCAACGTCTCCGAGCAGGACATTCTTCTGAAGAAGGAGTTTGAGCACCTCGAGAACACATTTCCCCAGCGTTTCCGTGCTTTCTACGTCCTCGACAACCCCCCCAAGGAGTGGGTCGGCAACAGCGGCTACATCTCCAAGGAGCTCCTCAAGACTGTTCTCCCCGAGCCCAAGAACGAGAACATCAAGCTGTTTGTCTGCGGCCCTCCCGGCCTCATGAACGCCATCTCCGGAAACAAGGTCAGCCCCAAGAACCAGGGTGAGCTGACCGGTGCCCTTAAGGAGCTTGGGTACAAGGAGGACCAAGTGTACAAGTTCTAAGCGAATGATGCGCATGTAATGATAGAATTGAATGATGGCGACAAAGCATAAAGAGAACAGTGTAAGATCTGCTATAGAAGCGATATAGACGACGGGATGCCGTCTAGAATTGATAAAGTCAACCTACATTTCGATTTTGAGCATGTGTCATGATGACCCTTAAGACTAAGGAAAGGTACTTGGCACGCAAGCGCATGAACAGTCTATGTTCATGCCTAAGCCTCATGTTACCAACCCTAAGCTTACGATAGGAACACTAGGCCTTATGGCCAAACGCTAATATTATGACAAGAGCCCTAAACTTGTGATGCTATACTTCTTAGATATTCCAAAAAGGTAAATGAATTCCTGGTAGACGGACAGGTGACTAAGTCCTGTCATGTTCTTATGGTCTGTATAAGACATAGCATGGCTACATTCATCACAATCTCCTGATGAGATGGCATGAAAACTTGCTTATCAGTTTCACATTTGAGCATAAATAGCTGTATAGATCCTAGTTCTAGAACCAAAGCAGCTTAATCCGAAAGGCTATCAATGGCATTGTTAATGGAGCGTCCAATAATGGCGGACCACTTGAGACCGTTGATGTAGTCCTTGGCGTCGATGCTCTCAACCCAACCAGGGAAAACAGCTAAATGATCGTCAGTATCCGAGTAACGTTCAATTCGTTTAGAAACTTACCTCCAGAATACCCGGTCCAAATGCCAGGCGCAAACACAACATGCTTGAACCAGTCTCGACCATCCAAGCCTCCTTCGTAGAGGAAACTCCTTTCGAGCAACTTATATCTCCTATTGACCCTGACGATGGTGTAGCCGAGACGAATCTTTTCAACGATGTTCCACCATGGGATACCTTGCTCAAGCTGATGTTTAGCGATTTCAGCTTCAGCGTCGAGCTCGCTAGCCTTCAGGTGGAAGTGTTCAAGGAGGTCACGGATATCCTTGAGGCTTGTCTTGAAATCGTCCTCGTTGCCAATCGGCTTGCCCGGTGAGACGGCACCACGGATATTGAAGATCTCCTCTTCAGTGAGAGTGTCCTTAGTAGGCTCTAACTTGGTCTCAACCTGGTCAAGATAGCCCTCCAACGCATCAACGTACTCGGTAGCACTGAAGGGAATGATCACGTCCCCAGCAAGTTTGGCAATGGTCAGACCAAGGATTTGAGCCATTGTTCGGTGGTACTTGAAACCAACGTCACCGTACTCCTTCATCCAGTAGAAGCTGTCATAGTTACTGTGGTAGTGATACACAGCGCTGTTACCTCTGTCCTTGAAACCAAAGTCAATACAGGGAATACCTGCATGATCCTGGAATGCGGTAAAATCACTGCCGCTGCCCATGGTAGCGATCCTGCCCGACCAGAGGTCATTGACTGTCTGACCGGGGATAGTCTGATTGGGCGAGGGGACAGCGCTTGTAACGTCGCGGATGATCTGATTGAGAAGAGGAGCTGCAGAAGCAGCAAACTCGGGACCCGAGACGCCGACATCCACATTGACGTAGGCGACGTTTGCTTCTGAGAGCCATGGGAGATATTCCTCAACCCATTCAGTACTGCCGATGAGTGAGTATTCCTCGCCATCCCAGCTCGCGAAAACGATAGTTCGAAGAGGCTTCCAACCAGCCTCGACGGCCTTTCCAACTCCTCGGATGACCTCGTTGATGACTGCAGAGCCACTGTTGGGATCGCCAGCCCCGCCAGCAATCCAAGCGTCCCGGTGGTTTCCAACAACGATAACTTCGTTGGGGATGGTACCATTGACGACGCCGATAACGTCCCAGAGAGGAGTAGTGACATATTTCTGTTCGTTATAGAGATTGATAACAACATCATCTGGAGTGGGACCGATGTTGTATTTGATGCCCTTGTACTTCAAGCCGAGATTCTTGTTCCAGTACTTGTTAAAGTGGGTGGATTTTGGACCGTGACCATTCAGAGCTTTGAGGATAGGAAGGGCATCACGGTATGAGATAGGAATAGAGGGGATAGAAGGGGTTGCATCATCGACTGGTGCTCGGGGAACACCAGGCTTGGAAGGATATCCAGGGGTAGATCTAAGTTAGAAAGTCAGTCAAGCCTCTTCTTTTCAGGATTATGGGGACATACGGATCACCAGGGCGAATGCTGAGAAACTCTGCGCTTCCACGCTGAACAGAACTGGGGTTACGTGCAGGTCCTTCAGGGTAAGGTTTGTAACCGTTCTCCTCGGTCCTCTCTCCATCATCGCCAGGGTCACTGTAGATCAGGATGCCAACGAAACCGAGTTCTTGTGCACGTTTGACCTTGAGGCCTCGGAAGATTCCTCCATATCGAGCAATAGCAATCTTGCCCTTGATATCAATTTTGGCATCAACAAGATCTTGATAGTCTTGATAAGTACCATAATTGACGTAGACGAAGGAAGCAGTGACATTTCCACTCGCCGAGTAGCCGTGAAAGATGGGCACCCGGTTTTCGAGGGACGTTGTGGGGTCTTCGTCGATAACATCTTCCTCAAGAGAGGCCTTGAAGGTGGTATCCCAGTCTTTCCCATTCTTCGACTTCTTCAGGATGGAAACGCTAGAATCAACGGGATAGTTGAGGTAGGCGTCATAAGCCACAATCTCAGACTTGACACCAAATTCCTCCCATCGATCCCTGGTCCACTCAGCCTAGAGGAGATGAGCTCAATACTTAAAAGTGGTCATCTAGTTTGAGTCCTTACCTGTGAGTAGTTGGCGCCGGCCAGATGGGGGCCCGATGTATAGTAACGGCTCCATTCCTCGGCCTTCTTGGGATCCGGCGTATCAAAGAGAATACGTTCAAGTTCCTCATAGCTTAGACGGCTCTTGCCGGGTAACCAAGAGCCAGGGTGGCCGTGATGATGACGAGGTCCAATGAAGAAAGTTTGGAACACGAATAAGCCAAAACCGCCGAAGAGAATCACGGAGCAAATCAGAGTGAAGAATCGACGCCAGGTCTGGTGAGGATACCTCCTCCGGGGAGGGCCGACCCGAACGGTTTGGATGAGAGGCGTATTCTCGTCTGGCATCTTCTCCTGCTCCTGATGGGAGGAGTTACTGAATATGATGGTTTAGTATAAGTCTCAAGCCTTGGTGGAGGATTTGGTCCAGGTTGGATGACGATGTCCGGAAAGTGGAGGGAGATAATGGTGAAGGTCCTGTAGGTGTTGAACTCACATCCGACTCATGATGAAGGCGTCTTGGCAGCTCCAGGGGCTTTTCAGATTTATTTACTCATGTGTTAAGGACCTGAATAATGATGTTGGTGAAGGTTGAAACGCGAAAGGAACCCAAGTTGCAACAGGAAGTTGTAATGTGATGTGATAGGCGATATTGATGACGAAACAGATCCTTAGAAATGATTGGTCAATGCTATCATGCAGTGGCGCCGCCACCCCCAGCCTCGGCTGAAGATGATGAAATCGGTATTATCATCCATTCAGAGTTGAAAAAGAATGGCTGAATTGAGATTTCTTACATTTGGGATAATGTAAGATGTTCTTGGGTACTTTAGTCCTAAACTTAGCATGCTTTACCATGTTACAGTCCGCAGGGGTTACAAATGTCATTTTCCGCATTTTGGCTTGTACCCCACCCCACCGCGGAATAGGTCAAAATGGCCTTATTGGCTCGTTTGAGGCTAGGTACCTATACTTAGTTTAACCTTTTTTTCCCACCTAAAACCAAGATTTTGATAGAATCGGTACTTCGCAGCCAACTTCCTCAACGAAATGACGTAAATTATGATGCAGCCGATTGAGGTCATCGCCACCACAACAAAGGCAGCTTTTTTCAACACAACACCACAACTACCTCAATTTTACAGCTTTTGATGCCGCGTTTTCGCCAAAATGACCGATTTTGAGATCCACGAAGATAACAGACC
>SRZU01000185.1:0-99638 GCA_013183765.1 Fusarium xylarioides
TTTTAATATTTAGGCTTTATATATACTTTTTTAAGGCACTTTACTAGTAATAGACTTTTAAGGTTATTTACTAGTAATAGACTTTTAAAGCTATTTACTACTAGTAGTCTTTTAAGCTACTTATAGGAAAAGGCTTTAGCTGCTAGTTATTTTAGGTAATTAAAGAATTAGAAGTAATTATCTTAATAGATTATTATAAGAAAAAGAGATTAAAGATAAAAACTCTTAAAATAAAGGAAAGAAAAATTATAAATTATAAAATTTAAAAGGTTATATAGTATTAAAATTTAAAGTATAAGCTTAATAAAAGTAATTATTTTAATTAATTACTATAAAAAGATTAATTAAAAAGGCTAGAATAAAAAGAAATACTAAATTCTACTTAAAACTTATAAATTTTAAAATTTAAAGGGTTTAAAAGGTTAGAGTTAGGTTAGTATTAAGATTTAGTTTTTTAAGTAATAGGTCTTAGTATAGTAATTTATTATAAATTTTAAGCCTTAAGTATTAATTAGCTGTATTTACCCTTAATTTATATTCCCCATACTGCACTACATTGCCTTATAACCTGATCTAATCTATTACTAACCTGCTAAGCTAGCTTTAATCTGCTAATATTTACAGTTTTTCCCTTAATACTAAAACCTTTATTTTCTAATTTACCTTTTTCTCTCTCTTTTCCCTCTTACTTCCTTTCCTTTATACTATAATAGCTTTTAATTTCTATAATATAATATTTATACTATTAAATTAATTACTATAACTATATATTTTAACTCTATAAACTATAACTAATATAAACTATTATTACTACTTAATATAATACTATTAATAAAAGCCTGCTATTATCTTAATAAGTATTAACTCTATTTTAGGTAATTTATTAAGTCTTTTAATGCTTCTATTTAATCTATAATATAATTAATAAAAGCCTTATCTTTAGCTTTATTTTTAGCTTTATTTTTATTAATATTAAATAATTATACTTAATAGCTAAAGATTATAAGATTAACTTACTATATTATTAATAGTTTATTAATATATAGTAGGTATTCTCTTATAATTTTATAATACCTTAAGAAAAATTAAAGAATTAATATAATATTAAGCTTAAAGCTATAGATTTTTATTAGATTACTAGATATATAAGTATTAATTACCTTAACTAGATAGTTATAGCTAGGTTAGCTATTATTAATATTAATTATATAGTAATATATCTTATAATAGATTTTAAGGTTTTTAGCCTATTTTAAAATAATCTATTTAAGTTAAAGCCTTAGTAGTAATTACTTTAACTAGGTAATAATAAAGAAGGCATTTAGCCTGCTAAGGCTAAAAGAAATATCTTTTTTATGCTTATAGATTAAGGCTACTTATTTAGTTAAATTATAAGGTTTAAGGTAATAGTGCTTTATAATCTTAAGACTTAATTTTAAGGTTATTATGTTTTTTAGTATAGTATATAATGCCTTATATTATGTTAAGGCTTGAATAAAATAGCCTATGAATTCGATATAGGTTGAAGGATAGATAACTGTAATAGGTGTAGAAGAGGCTGTAGAAATAGGAGGGAAAAAGGTTGTAACTGTGTTGTAGATAGGCATAAGGTAGGATGTATAAGGTAAAAGTAGATTTGTTAAGAAGAGCGATTTTTTCTGAATTTAATGATATATATTATGTAATAGAAAAGTTGATAAGTCTCTAATTCAAAAGGAGTTCCCTGAGGGGGAAAACCTGGGTCTTATATAGACCTCTAGAAGAGCGGGCATTGTGATTCCCAGTGCGGGGTAGCCTCAATGATGATGAAAAGACTATCACAAAAACTGCCAAAATTCAGAAAAAAATAAGATATACTTTTTACCCAATTTGGAAGGCGCTAGGCTTTAGTATGCTTATAAAGCGTAAATAGGAAAATAGGGTTTTTCGTGGTGTGTTATGAATCATCCAACTGAGGGGTAAAATCTCGTATACGTAATCCTCATTATATAATTATCACGTGACCCCGGTCATGTGACTTTCCCACTGATATTTCCTTAGTAAGAAATATTTAAGGTTTATAGAAAAAGCTTTAATATGTAGAGTTTGCTCAATTCTCTACATATTGCTTAGGTAAGCACACCAATCGAAAGCCCTGAATTTTCTCATTATTTTGGTATATATATTGCCCTGATTAGTCATCTAGAACATAATATATTCTTTAGTTATGTAATAAGACCTTTATATAATATCAGGTCTTAACATATTATAATATGCTAAAAATAAGCATTATATTATATTCTCTTATTATATAAGACCCTATTAGCTATATCTCGCGTATTGCTGCAGAGATATTTTAACTTTTTAATAAATTTTAAGCTAATTAAAATAGAGTATTCTGCTAATTATTGCCTATTTAGAACTAATACTTTAAATTTAAGATTTATTTTTTTATTTCTATTATAGTACTAGAAATTTTAATTTCCTTTTAAACTTATTTCTCTTAAACCCTTAATTTTTTAGCTTTTAAGATATAATTGCCTTTAGCTATAGGGATATTAATTTTTATACTTTAGCCTTTATTTTCCTTATATATTACAGTAAGAGCTACTATTTTTTAATTTTTCTTAGAGTAGAAAAAATAAGTAATAGAGGCTAAAATAAGAAGCTTATTTACACTTATAGTAATTATTTAAGCTAATCCTCCTAAGGCATCTGCCTAGTAGGCTATTATATAAATAAAAGCCTAAGGAGGATTTATTAATAAATCCTTATATAAAGAAAGCCTATACTAGAATAGATATATTTCCTATAAAATGCTATAAATATAAGACTATAAAGAAGAACTTTAATTAGCAGTAGAGTTACTTAAAGATTAAACTTTATTAATATATAGATTATCTTAATGCTAATAAGATAATTAAAAAAGCACTTAAATATATTGCTTTTAATAACTATAATATAAACTAGTAAGTATATTTTATTTATTAATATTTAAAGGCTAATTTAAAGTAGTATTAAAAAGGGTAAATATTATAATTTCTTTAAAAATAAAGTATTTATAGTATTAACTTTTAAGGCTAGTAAAATCCTATAAAATAATAATAATCCTCTTTAGAAGAATATTAATAATCTTACTAAGGAGAATAATTACTAGCTTATTTCTATTAATAAAATACTTAATTAAAATAAAAGTTAAATTATAATTCTATTAAAAACTAATAAATAAATTAAATAGTAAAAGATTATAGTATAAAAATATAATATTTTTAAATTAATTTAAGCTAATTATTTAAGTTAATTTTAAAATTTATATAATTTATATTAAATAGCTAATAATTACTATATTATATTTCTTATAAGTTAAATATAATAAAATTATAAACTACTTTTAAAATATTAAATATAAGATTAATACTATTTAAACTAAATTTAAGTTCTTTAAGTAAGTATTTATAGTAATTATTTATAGTAATTACCTACTTATAATTAGCTATAAATAATTTATACCTTTACTTTATAATTTAAATATCTTTTTTTAACTTAAATTATATATTTAGTATATTATAAAACTAAAGAATTTAAAGGCATTTAAGCTCTTTAATTTATTCTTTAAATTATTTATAAATAATTAAGCTCTTATATAAGAGCTCTTTAGTAAGCTTTTAGGTTTAAGTTAAGTATATAAAGATATTCTTCCCTTTAAGTTCCTGTTGAGCTGTAAACAGCAAAACGCTCTCTGATTGGTCAGATTGAACCCACTGCGCGATTTCCGTAGCTTGATAAGGTCAAACCGACCGCCACCTTCAATTGAAGAAAACAAGGCTCTTTCAATTAAAGCTGGAATGCTTGTTGTAACTAATCTACGCTTTATATAACAGTTATAAGCCTGGATAGAAAGCAATTCCTAGTAACTTCTACTGCATAACTAATAGCATTTTAGCAATTCCTTAATTCTTTTTAAATTCTAATTCTTTAAATCTTTAAAATGTAAACCCTAAACCCTTATATATAACTTTACTATATAAAAATCTCTTAACTCTTTAAATAAGTATACTATACTAAGATCTAATGTATTGCTAATATTTATATATAAGACTAAATGCTATAATATTATAAGTAACTAAACTTAATGCTCTTAGAGGGCTTAATATATACATTATATGCTTATAAAGCACTAAAAACTAGGTTAAATGGCTAATAGAGCTCTAAGTATATGCTATATTGCTTAGGATCTAGAAATACATTAACCTAAGCATTATAGAAAGTAATAATAACTATCTTATTTACTTAGTTAAATGTACCTAGAAAGAATATAAAACTAAGCATATTAATAATAACTTAGTACTTAGTTAAGAGTTAATATTAATGCAATTGCAGTTTTATAATATTGTAAATACCTTATATAATTATAATATTTATATCTATAAAGAGCATCTTACTAAAGAAAAAGCTTTAAAGGAGTAGATTAGTAAGATAGTAAAGGGTCTTACCTTTAATTGCATTTAGCAAGAAGTTAACTTAGAATATAAAAATAAATATATATCTCTAAGAAAGCTTATTTAAGGTATTAAGAAGTAATACACTCTAAGCGATATATAAGTCCTTAGTGCACTTTAAAGGGAGTACTACCTAGTGCTTAGACAAGTAAAATACATAAGCATGAAGCCTATAGTATAGTATAAGCGCTAGAATAGCTTCTATAAATAAGCTATAGCTTATAATCTAAATAAGATTAAGGGAAATATAGCTATAATAGACTTCCTTTAAGCAGTTAAAGACTATTTTAAACTATTATAGGCTTAAAATAAGCTTAATAAGCATATAATTAATATATCTAGAGGGCTCCTAACCTAATTTAAGCTTATTATAGAGATTAAAAGGCAAAACCCTAACATTAAAGCAAATAAGGTCTTCTAATAGCTAGAATGCAATAAAAAGGCAACCTAAGCAGAGCTCCTTAAGGTAGCAGATAAGTTTTAAGTAATTGCAAGAAATAACCTATTTAAAAAGAAGGGCATTATATTTACTGCCTAGAATGTACAATCTACTAATATAAGTAAAGGCTATAACTGCCTATACTAAACTTAAGATAATTCCCTAAAGTATAGGTAGAAGCCTATAGAGTATAAGATAGTTATATATATACTTTCTAGTAAAAGATACTTAAAGTAAAAGTGCTATCTAGGCAAAGAGTGCTATATAATTATCTATAAAGAGGTTATAAAGCTAAAGTAAAAGGAACTTAAAGAGTAACTAGCAAAGAAAGGCATTAAGCTTAGTAGTAATAATTAGAGCACTAGAGATAATAACAGTAACATCTTAAGCAGTTTTTAAGCTAATGTAATGCTTAAAGTTCCTAATAACTTCTATGCTAATACTCTCCTTAACCTAAATGCATAGTATAAGGAAGAACTGCTATATATCTTCTTAGCCTTTAGGGCCTTTACCTACCTACTCTTAGAAAGCATAATCTAGGATTTAGAAGCATCTATATATTTAGTTAATAATAAAGCTTACCTTAACCTAGGAACTTTTAAAGCTATAAATCAGATTATAAAATCAGGTATAACCTTTAATAGGATTATTAGTAAAGGAAAGTGCACTTTTAAGGAAATACTTAATAAAAGAGACTTAATAATTAGTAATATCTATATAGTTAAAGGATTCTATATTAATATTATCTCTTTTACTTATATATATAATTTAAGACTTTAAATATATAAAGAAGACTATACTATATACTATAAATTAGTAAATAAGAATGTTATTATTTATAAGCTTTAGCTTATTAATAACCTTATTTTCCTTAAATATAAGTAGCTTAATATCTATTTTAAAGCTTTATTAATGCTACTATATAATATAATACTAATAAGTTAAGTAGGGATTATAATAAGCATTTCTAGTAAGAGAAAAATGCTCCCTTAAAGATCTTTATAAGATTAATCTAATTTAAGAAAAGATATAGCAATAATATAGCATTTAAGACTTAGATATTTATTAAAGGATATACTTAAGAAGGCTATACTGTATATGCAGAATATTAAGATTAAGGGAATCCTAAGGATTAAGTATAAGATCTATACTAGAATGCATATTACTTAAGTTATCTTAAGAAGAAAGTTAAAAAAGAGTGCTTTAAGACCCTTTTAGTATATATATTAGAATCTTTAAGATTATATAAAAAGCTATAATAGATTAAGATAGCTACTAGTTATTAAGGATAAATATAGTAAATAGATATTTACTTAAGCTTTATATATAAAGTAGTATAATATAGTATTTAATACTTTATTTTACTTTAAATGCTAGATATAATATTAATTTAAAGTAGTAATTTATATAATCTATTAAGATAATAAGCATGCTATAATTGCAGTTAAGGGGCTAACTTAATTTTAATACTAAGTAAATTTTTAAGGCATTAAGCTAGAGCTTATACTACTAGATACTTATAAAGTAAATAGAGCTACTAAATAAAGCAGCAAGTAAATTACTATAAAATCCATTTTAATGCTCTATAGGGCTAACCTGCTAGGGGAGCTTTAGCCTAAAAGCACTAAAACAGCATCCTATCTACTTAATATCAGCCTATTGCGCAGACTTAGATAGAAATTACTAATTAAAGTACTTAAAGAATAGTTTAAATACTATATACTGTTATAAATAAGAAAAGAAAATGTAGATCTTAAACTAAGTATAAGTTTACTGCTTACATATAGTTGCTATATATACCCCCTAAGAAGGAAGAAAGAAGGAAAAAAAGAAAAGAGGAATATAAAGATTAAGCTAAAGGCATATATTAGATACTTAGTTAGCTATATTGTAAGTAATATATATTATATCTAGATCTTTTACCTTAAGAGAGTAGTAATAATGCAAAATATGCAGTTTAATAAATCTATCTTTTATAATAAATGCATTAAGCCTTAGTTAAAAGAGCTTATTATTAAGCTTAATAACTAAGTAGTTTATAAAGATTAGTCTTATCTAGATAAAATTAAGATAGAAAGAGCTCCTTAAGTAGATATACTAGTTAAATAACTAGTTAAGTTAAGCTTAGAAGTAAATACTATGCCTATAAGCATCTTATAATAATTAGAAAGTATAAAGGATACTTAAGGCATAGTAAGAAATCTAACTAGACCTTAACTAACTAGACTTAAAATGCTAGAAGTAACCCTAGAACTAGATATATACTTAGGAGATAGTAGTATAGCTTAATCTCCTTTAAGCCTTAATATAATAATATAAGGAAAAGAAATCCCTCTTAAAGTAGAGAATAATGCAGTAAACTAAGAGCTTTAAAGCTCTACTAGTATAAATAAAAGCTTACTAAAAGAGAGTATTATACCTTAAAGATAATAAAGTATTACTAGAAATATCCCTAGAAGCTTAATAGAAAGTTAAAAAGTATAAATATAATACTCTTAAGGAGTAAAAAAAGTGCTATTAGATAGTAAGTATATATTAAATAAACTAATAGGAGTAACTCCTAAATGCTTTAAAATACTAAATTAAACTGAAATAAAGACCTTAGCTTTACTAAGATATTAAATGCACTTTATAATACTAGTTAAGATATAAATTAATACTCTACTAGATGTAAAGATATAGGCAATAATATAGCCAGAGCTTATAGTAAATTATAGAGTATAATTAAAAAGGGGCTAAGGATGCTCTAGGGGGAAAAGATAACCTGTAAGAGAACTATTAAGATGCAGTGCTTAATAATAAGATATTAAGCAAGAAAGAAAAAGCATAAGATAGAACCTAAAAATATAGATAAAGATATAAGGGTATAGATAGGATAATAAAGTAGCTTTCTTCTTAACTAATTATTATAAAGAAGAGCTACTATATCCTAGAAGCGTTTTTATAGCTTTTACTACTTTTCTTAATGCAATTAAAAAGGCTAAGAAAGCTAATAGGAGAAGCATAATAAAGTTAAATCTAAAGCTTAATCCTCTAAAGCCTAAGCAGATATATAAGACCTTAGAGCTTATAAAGATTTACTAGAATGCACTCCTTTTACCTCTAAAGATATAGAAAGAGCTAAAGACTTATATATTTAAAGAGCTATTCCTTGCAGTAGTATATACTAAAGTAAAAAAGCTTATAGACTTTAAGACTTAAATAGTAATATTATAGCAAGATATATAGACTAAGCCTATACCTATAAAATAGGTATTTATATATAAATTTAACTAAAATGGAAACTTAGATAAATGCAAAGTGTAAATCTATATACATAGAGATCTATAACTAGAAGATACAATCTAAAGCATATATGCAGTAACTCTTACAGTACATTTATTCTATATTATAGTTACTCTAGTAGCTAAGTATAATCTTAAAATCTACTAACTAGATATAGTAAATGCATTTATTAATATAATATATAATAAAAATAAACCTCTAGTTATATGCTACTTCCTATAAGGCTTTAAATAAGCTAGAAAGCTTATAGAGCTAGAAAGAGCACTATATAGACTAAGAGACTTACCTATCTTATAGTTTAAGGAATTCTTAAGCACTTTAAAATGCCTTAGTCTAAAACCTAGCAAGGAAGAGGAGTGCTTATTTTATATAAAAATGCAAGATATACTAGTAGTATTCTTTATAGATAATATCCTTATCTTATATTACTGTAAGCAGAAAGAAGCTATAAATAAGATTATTAAAGCGCTAAAAGAGATATATAAGCTTCAGGATAAAGGGGAAGCTAAGTAGTTCTTAGGAATTAGAATTATTAAAGATAGGCTAAATAAGAAAATCTACCTCTATTATAACTTATATCTAGAGAAATATACAGTTAAATATAACCTTAATAAGTATAACTAGTTTTTTACTATTCCTATTCCTGTTACTAAGCTTTCTAAGAGAGAGGACTAAGCATCCCTAGCTTATATTAAGTTATATTAAGAAAAGGTTAAATCTTTACTATATACTGCAGTAATAGTAAGGCTAGATGTTACTTTTATAGCATTTTAGCTTTCTAAATACCTTATAAATCTAAGTAAAGAATACTATAAGTCTATAGACTAAGCTTTTTAATATCTTTATATTACTTATAATTTTACAATTGCCTATAGAGGTAATTATAATAAAACTTAAGTACTTTATATAGTATTAAATGCTTTATTTATAGATAATAAGGAAATAAAAAGATTATTATAAGGATATCTTATTACCCTCTTTAATAGCACTATAATGTAAAAAGCAATGCGCTAAAGTACAGTTTTAACCTCTATAATAGAGGCAGAACTAATTGCATTAAAGCATACTGCAGCTAAAGCAATAGGTTTACAGCACTTTCTTAATAAATTGCACTTTTACCTAATAAAGCTATATACTATCTACTATAATAATTAATAGATAATATATCTTATTATAAAGCTAAGTACTAAGATTAATACTTAACTGTACTATATAGAAATCTAGAATATATAGCTATAATAAGAAGAAGGTAAAGGGAGCTTTTAGGTTACTTACTTACCTATAGTAGAGATACTAGCAAATAGATTAATTAAAGCTCTATTATAATAGCAATTTAAATATTTTAAAGTATTACTTAATCTTATATAGCTTAAATAGTTAAAAGTCTTAATAAAGTAAAGTTTAATTATTTAACTAGCTAGTAATAAGAGTAAAGAGCCTAAAGTATCTCTTATAGCTAAAATACTTCTATTTAAGTATAGTAAATAGTTCTAAAAAGCTTAAATAATAGTATTATTACTAATATCTTTATCTTTATCCTTAACTTTATTATTATTATTAATAAAGATAATACTACTAAGTCTTACTAAGCTATTATAGATTATATTAAGAGCCTTAAAATCTATTATACTAGGAAAGCTCTTTTTATTAAAAGTAAGTATATCTAGATTAAGATAAGAAATCTTAAAGATTTAAGAAGGAAGAATATAATAGTTAGAGATAGTAAAAAGGGTAAGGTAAGCCTTAAAGAGCTTAAATATAACTAAAGTGTAAGTCTTAGTATAAGTAATCTTCTATATAAATAATTAGCTTAAAGTAAATAGATAAAGAAAGATAAATAACTTATAGAATAAATGCTATTAGCAATTACATTATAAAGGGTAATAGCTAGAAGAAGTAAATAATAAAGATTAAATAAGTTAGTAATATACTTAAGAAGAAATATAAAAGCACTTATAGGCTAGTATAACCCTTATAACTACTATAAGAGTAATAATAATAGCGCTTTAGGTTAGGTTTATCCTTTATAGTATAATAAAATAATAGACTCTTACTTAATAAGGTACCCTTAAAGCACTGTATATATAGGAATGTATACTCTTTGCCTTTAGAGAACTTAAGCTTACACTTTAAAGCATATAAGGTCTTAGAGGTCTTAGGGGTTTTTACTAAAGTAATTATAATAGAGGAATTCTTCTTCTTAGTAGGGCAAGGGGTCTTAGATATAGTATTATTATTAGAAGGAAGCTTAACCTTACTATTATAAGGTATTATAGTATTAATAAAGCTTTTAACCTTAATTAAAGTATAATTAAGCTTAAAGATATTATCTTTAAGTTTAGATTTAAGCTATATTACCTCTAATTAGTATATATAATAAATAAGAGATAGAAGTAAGACTTATAATAATAGCTTTACCTTTTAGGGAAGGAGAATAAGCACTAGACTTATATATAACCTAATAAGCATTAAATTGCTTGCATAAATACATACTACTAGGGAAATAGCTATAGCAAGATTAAAATAACCTACTAAGAGGTAAGCAGGAAGGCTAGGTATTAGGCACAGTAGAGAGATTAATAGAAGGCTTGCAGGTATAAGTTATAGCGCTTAAATGAGAGGTATAAAGCAGTAAAGCAGAGCGGTTACATACAGGGTAACTAGCATGAAAAACAGTAGCCTAAAGGCAATTATTGTATTCTTTATAAATAGCAGGGTTATTAAGAGCAGAAGGCTATATTAAATTATTAGCATATAAGCAGGATAAAGAGCATACTATTAAAGGGATAGATGCTTTAAAGCAAGGGGCTAGTAAGATAATTATATACTATAATAAAAATTATAAAGCTTAAAGGAGGAAAAAGAAAAAGAGATTATAAAGGGATAAGAGGAAGGCTTTTATAGCTAAAAAAGTAAAGACTTAAAGGCTATGTAGCGCTTCTCTATTATAATTCATTATACCTATTATACTTACATTTATAAGATTAAAAGGGTATATACTTAGGGTAATAATAATATAATACTATTACAATTTCCTATTATCTATCTATTTCTTTTCTATTATAAAAGTATATTAGGTAAAATTAAAGCTATTTAGGACTTATTTAACTGCGTAAATAATATGCAGTTAAATGGGAGGTGTGTTAAGCTGTAAACAGCAAAATGCTCTCTGATTGGTCAGATTGAACCCACTGCGCGATTTCCGTAGCTTGATAAGGTTAAACCGACTGCTACCTTCAATTAAAGAAAACAAGGCTCTTTCAATTAAAGCTGGAATGCTCGTTGTGACTAATCTACGCTTTGTATAACAGTTCCCTTTAGTATAAAAGTAATAGTAAAATAATATTATTATAAGATTTTATAATATATTAATTTATTATAGTAACTTTAATAGATTTTAAGTTTTTTATTATTAAAGATAGTAAGTATAATAAAAAGCTTATTAATATTTTTATTAAACTAATAAACCCTTTATACTTAGAAAGATTTAATAAATCTATTACTAGTAAAAGTATATATTTACTATATAGAATTACCTTCTTAAGCCTTTATCTCTTTAAAATAATATTACTTTATAGCATTTAAGCCTAGATAAAGAAATATTATAGCATTTTAAGAGTACTAATTATCTTATATTCTAGCTTCTTATTAGAGCTTATAAGCTATTAAAGCTTATTAATATTAAACCTTAAATTACTTTAATGCCTTTAAGACTCTTTAAAGGAGAGAAATAAGTAAAAAATATATAGCTAATATTAATATAAAGAATAAGGTATTAGGGATTTTTATTTACTTAAGTTAAAGTATAGTAAAAAGTTAATTAAGCTAATTATTTATAGTAATTAGCTAATATACCTTTTATTTATTATTTTAAAAAGCTATTTTAAAATCTTATATTTTTATAAATTATTTTTATTAATTTTATATTAATATAATATAAAGTAATATACTTTATATAAATTATATATAGGTTTAAGCCTAATTATACTTAGTTAAGATTTTTAAAATATAAATATTTAATTTACTTTTAAATAGTATAATAATAAAGCTTTTACTTATTTCTTAAAGCACTTTAATTACTAATAACTAAAATTGCAAATTAAACTTTATACTTAATTTAATTTCTTAAATAATTTACTAAAATAGTAGTTATAGTATAAGAAGTTTAATTATATATTAAAGTTAATAAATATTTTAAAGAATTTTTACTTATTATATTAATATAAATAGTAAAAAGTACTTAAAAATTAACTTACTATTCTATTTTAATTACTACTATATATAACTTTAAGGCTTTTACTTATCTTATATTATATATTTTCTTTTTAATCTCTTTAATCTATTTTTAATTTTACTTAATAGCTTTATATTTAACTATTATAATTTTTTACTATATTATAAAGTAGATTTTAAAGTATAAGAGCTTAACTATTAATTTAATTAAAGTAGTAATACTTATAAAATAGTTAATAAATAAATATATATAGTAAGTAGAATATTAATATAATATATACCTTAAAAAGAATTTTACTTTTAAGATTATTAAGTATTATTTTAAAAGTAATATATTTATATTATTTTAAAATTTTTATAAGTTATAAAAAAAAAAAAAAAAATAAGAATTAAAACACCTTTTTTATTTATAGTTAAATTCTTATTAAGTTTAAGTAAAAATAGCTCTTTTAGCTAATTAAATATAATCTAGCATTTATATAATAAAATATATTAAAGTCTTAAGTATTATATTAAAAGCTTACTTTAACTTAATATAGCTTTAGTTTATTATAGCTAAAATTAATTAATATAATTATAAATCTTCTAGTTTAAAGTTATTAAGTAAGATAATAATCTTTTATAATAATTCTTTTTAAAAATTTCTTCTTACTCTTAAACTAATTTTAAGTTATATTTTATTATTAAAATGTCTTTATAAAGCTTACCTAGCCTTAAATTAACTATACTTAGTAAGCCTTTTTATATTTTATTTAACTCTTTTACTATTAATGCCTTTTTTTTAAAGTAAAAAATAATATAATAGTAAATATTATATATTAAATCTATACCTAGTATTTTCTATTTACTTTAATTACTAGAGTTAAAGGCTTTAAAAATCTTCTAGGAAAAGAAAGACTCTTTTAGCTAATCTTAATTTAATTAAAGTCTATAAAGATTAAATAGAAAACTATAGATTATATACTGCTTTTACTATATTACTTTAATATATTTTAATATTTCTAGAACTAGTATATTAAGTATATATAGGTATTTAAACTTAGCTATTTATAAGAAAAAGGCTTCTAGAATAAGGATATTTAAGGGAATTAATATAATATATTTTAATTTTAATATAAGTATATTTATAGTAATTAAATATAATAATCTTAGTTTACTTTTAATAGATTAATACTATTAAATAGTAAATAGAATCTATTTACTATTTTACTTATTTTATTACTAATAGCTATTTATTTATAAATATTATAGTAAATTTAGCATTCTAGTAGCTTATAGCCTTTATCTTATTATACCTTTAATTACCTAATAGCCTAACTCTTATTAAATAAATTTAAAATAAATCTCTATCTTTATAAGAGGCTATTCTTTAAACTCTCCCCCTAAAGGCTAAAGTCTCTTTTATATTAAATATATAGTTAATATCTTATAATAAGTTTACTATTCTTAGTATTTTTACTTATTTTCTTAATACTTAATAGTAACTTAAAAGGGTTATACTTAGATTTATTAATATATTTAAGGATTAAGGTAGAATTATATTAAACTCTTATATAATATATAGCCTTTAGAATTATTATCTTTTAAATTGCCTTTAAGTAATTATAGTAAATAATAGTATATATCTTAATATTAAGGATTTAAATTATAAGATTAAAACTAAGTTATAGCCTATACCCTTACCTTGCTTTTATTTTATATAATATATAGCTTATATTTTAAACCTTATTATATAAGAAATTATAAATTATATTAGAATTATATTTTAAAAGATAGTAATTTTAAAAGGTAATAATTATAATAAGGATAAGGATAAGGAGAATAACCTTTCTTAAAATAAAGACTTTAATAATAAAAACCTAATAGATAATTAATTTAATGCCTTAGAATAGCAAGTTATAGACTAATTATCTAATCTTATTAGTATTAATTATTTATCTTTATCTATTCTTTAAGTATATATATTTCTTCTTATAATATATTCTTTATAGTAATTATATATAGTAATTACTAAGTTAATTATAACTAATTATCTTTTAAGTTTATTACTTTACTATTAAATTTACTTAAAGTCTTAAGCTTATATAAAAATTTAAAGAGATTTAAGCTTACTAAATATAAAATAAAACTATTTTATAACCTTTAAAATTAATTTATAATATCTTAATTTAATAGAACTTAATAACTATAATACTTATAAGGGCTAGGATATTAAAACTATCTATTTAAAAATAGTTTAAAGATTACTTTAATAGGAATTATAAGATTACTGCTAAAAATTAGTAGTAAATTAATTACCTTATTAATTATACTTATATTTTTATTTATCTTTTTAATTCTATTAGTTATTTAGCTATTAATAGCTTATTTACTATATAGACTTAGCTTAAGATTATTAGCTACTATCTTAATATTTATTAAAAGAGGCTTTTTCTACTTAAAGGCAGCTAAAATTATTAACTTTAAGTAAAGGTTCTTTCTTATAGTATTTATTAAGCTATAATAAAGCTATATAAGTATATAGATTTATTTATTACTAAGACCCTTTACTTTATTATTCTTTTTCTTTTATTTTTATTAAAATTAAAATAAGATACTTACTAAAGTAGTATTTAATCTATTTTTCTATTTTTAAGTATTAGCAATATTAAAAAATAAGTTAAAGCTAACTTCATTTAACTTTATACCTTTTAATATATATTTAGCTATATAAATCTATTTATATTACTATTAATAGAAAAATAGAATCTTCTTTTTAATTTTCTTAGTTTTAAAAAGGTATTTATAGTAATTTAATATAATAATTATATACTTATTATAGTTTATAAGCTAGCTACTTTTAAAAATTAGCTTTAACTATATATAGATCTTTCTTTAAAGAAGGTATATTTAATATAGTATTATATTATATTATTAATTAATATAATAAATAGAAAGGTAATTTAAAGAAAGCCTCCTTTAATTCTAGGCTTATATTACTTATAATCTTAAATATTCTACATTAAGCTATATAGCTAAAAACCTTCTTATAATATAGCTAAGTACTATTATAATTAAAAGAGTATAAAGTATATATTACTTTATATACTAATATAAATAATATACTTTAAAGGTTTTTTTAATTAAAAAGAGGTTTTTATTACATTTCTATTTTATAGCTTTAAATTAATTCTAAGAGTTTTTTAACTTAGACTTATTTAAGCTATTTTCTTTTATAAAAGACTCCCTAAACTAGCTTAAAGAGCTATAAAAAGCCTTTATATATTTTATATTACTTAAAAAGATACTATAATATTTAACTTTTCTTTACTTACTAATAATATATAAAGAAAAAGTTATTTATATAAATACTCTATTAATAACCTATTAATAACTATTTTCTATTCTTTTTTAATTATAAATATCTTCTTTTTATTTTTAAGATTTATAACTTTTATAATTATCTACTAATTAATTCCTATTACCTATACTATTAAGCTTACCTTAGTCTTTTTATAATTTAATTTCTATTAATTTCTATTTTTATATATCTTTAAAAAGACTTAAATTAAATAAAGCTTAATATATTAACTTATAGCAGTTATTATAAGTTAAAAGTTAAATTAAAAGAATAAATTCTTAAAGTATTAATATTAAATAATTAACTAGAAATTAATAATACTTTTTATATAAATAGTATATATTTAATTTAATATTTTTTATATATATATAAATACACTTTTTATATAAATTATTATAAATAATTATTATAAATATATTATATTTATACTACTTTTAAGAGTTATATAAAAGAGTATAATATTATTTATAGATATTTATAGGTAATTTCTAGTATTTATATATATTATAGGTATTATAAGAACATTTTAAAATACCTATAGATACCTATATATAATATTATTTACCTAACTAGATGCCTGGGTAACTAGGCATTAAGCTATCATTAGGTACCTATGGGAATTTTAAACCCTGGCACATACACTGTACAATGCAGTGACCCCAAGAACGGACATCCTTGCGTGGAAATCTTTACTCCAGACATCGGAATCATTTCAGGCATAGCTTATGTGAGTTCGTGTTGTCGTGCAAAACCGAGTGAGGGAGACTAACTACTACAAGGAAACTGTAGAAGTCCCAGGTGGTAAGATATGTTCTAGAGGTCCTGAGAGATCCACGTACCGGTCGTAGATTCTCCAGACTGCAGCGGGAAAGGAAACACTTGTGGTGCCCAGGGTAAACTCTCGTCTAAAACTATTTATATCTGGAATGCTAACTTATGTAGGTGTATATGACTCATGCTATTACGTTGGGTCAAGAGCAAGACAGGCTTGTCTACGAAGCAATCTTGTGCCTACTCTTCGGTATCATGTGTGCCCAGCAGATTTGCCGTGAAACAAGTCAAGAACAATTCCAGAAGACGGTGTTATAGATGTATATCTGTATGCTCAGTGATTTGAGTGTTATTTGTCACTTGTATATTCGGTGGAAGAAGTAGCACTGATAAAATTATGGTCTTCACTTTGACCGCTCCTCTTCGTGGCGTCACATGCGCCTCTGTTGCATAACGGGCTGACATCTTGACTATCCTCTAGATCCTTCTAATAACACCCTCGCAACTAAATCGTGACCCTCTCGTGGCGAATATCACAGAGGAGCACGACCGGACTGATCTCGTTCGTTCACATCTGCCCCTTTCTAAGTTAGTCGCTGCACGATCGCCCTCTGGCCTGCTACCACTACAAGGTGTAGTACCATATCGGCATCATCGTTCCGCACTTCTAACAAGAACTGTACGATCGTGTCAAATCCAAATAGCGGCGCTTCATGTTATGCGATGGCGCCCTCGTCGCCCCTCGCATTAATATCTGTGCCTTTTCCGCAGATGAGTTTTACGAATTTGTAGTCACCTCTGCATGATGCATGTTGTAGATACCATACGATTTGCGATGGTCAAAGGCCGACTCGGCACACAATACTGAACGCAGAATATAAGGATCTCACCCAGTTGCTTTCACCAACTCATTCATACCCTACACCAAACGGTCTGTGTCGCGAGAGTGGATATTGCTTCGGCCGCCGTCGATAGGACGCTGGACACCTGAATAATAGCCTCCAAGCTAGTCCGATGGTAATCCTACCGAGTCACGGGGGACACGGGGCAACGGAACTGGAAGGAAAGTCGCAATTGAGAAACAGGCGCAGCACGGGCTTCAAGACGCTGGTTTCGATTTACACAGTGAGAATTAAGGCATAGTCTGGGCTTTGGGGAACCCGGACATAGATTGAACAATGTGTGACCCAGCGTGAGATCCGGGAGATAAAGGCAAAAACCTGACCCTGAGCGTGACCCACGATATTGCATTGTGAGACTGTATATACGTACACATCTTGCGGGTCACTATTAACCTTCTTTTCTCAAACCTATTGACAAAAAGATCGTTCGCAATGAATATTTACATGTTTTGATATCGAACAAGTTCCTACAGCAAGCTAAAATATCTATCAGAGCCTGACATCCCATGAGTCTTCAACCGAGAAACAGAACATATGCTTTTCCAGATTTTAGCTATGTAGCAAGTGTATTGCGCTAGCTGATTTGTTGCACTTGCGGGTAAAACCCGTCCGCAGCTGCAGGGGCGCGATAGGAGTTCAGTGACGCAATGTAGCTAGTGAGCCATTCCCCAGCATCTCTCAGATATCCAGTCATGAAAATAGAAGCCTAACCCTTGGTCTTTGCCAATAGACAGTCTCCGAACATATTCGGGTTCAGCTTGTCTGGGCATCCAACACACCCTCCGTTGACTAGAGCACCTCGAGCACCTAGGATCGGCTGAACTGAGCGGGCACACTTAGCAATGTCGATGCATATTTTTGTGTATAGGCCGTTGAAATAAGTTTGCGGGTTGCCTGAACCACTCATCATGTCCCTGGCGCATGAAAGCGTGTAATCATAGGCCATCACGGGATAGGCCACTGCGACCAGACTGGATAATTGGAATAGTCTCATCTATTTCTGTTAGACTGATACTATGTTGAATTTTGGATTTGGGCTCACCTTGATTGGAAACGATCACTTAGGGAAATTGAAGTGTGCAAGGCAGATTGAGTTGGAGGTTGTTTCGTCAAAATGATAAGCCGCGATAAAAAGCAAAGCAAAAAAAGAAGAAGAAAACACTTGAATTGTAGAACTTTGTGGTTTAAAATGAAGGTGGTAGAAGAACGATGACTTTATATAGTCCGGAGTTCCTGTGTAGCGAGCAAGATTAAACGTATTGTTGAGCCTGGTCGAATCACCTGCTCAGGGTGATCCTAGTAACTTGACGCTAGCGCACAGGTGAACGAAAACACAAGATCTGTTCTTTCGGGTTTATCAAGTAGCGCGTCACGACTTCGGCTTTTTCTAGGCGTAACACTACTATAGCAAGAAATACCCCTGACACGGTATCGTACCTTCCAAAATACCCCTATCCTAATTTCACTCTTTCTTCCGTGGGTAATACCGAATCAAGTGGCTTGGTACTGATTGATTACGTGGCTTATTCGTGCTTTGTCACCATAAAGTAGGTATTATTATAGGTTCTTGGTTATATAAGGCTATAATAGTATTGCTAACTTTAAATAATTCTTAACAGTTACACCACTTAACCCCTCCTCTATTAACTGCCTTCCTCATCAATCAAGCCCCTAAGACTAACTAGGGCTAGTACAGCGGGTCACGCATAAGCCGGTATAACAGCTCAGTTATGCAAGTGGCAAAGTATATGTGTGCCGGATCGAGTGTGCCGTTCGTATCGATTGGATCGGGGCCTTAGCATCCCCCTCTTCGCAATAGCTTTAAAAGAGACAACTAGTTTAAATCGGCTATTTTTGGTGATCTGTTCACTTCGGCACAAATCGTCTCAGCCAATCAGAAGGTGACATCAATATTACCTTCCTATTTCAGTATGGCCCTTTTATGTATGAATTTCACCTGAACTCTCCTGCTATACGAAAGCTTATTACTAGACCTTAAACTCTGTTCTTTTGATCTTCTGATTTACACTTTCGGTATTTACTCTGTTACATTCTACTGCGTGGCTTGGTGTCACGAACTACTGCATTGAGTACTGGATTATATTACTACCTGATACTTTTCGTTTAATAAGCTTTCTTAGTTGAGGGATTAATAAAAGAAAGTTAAGTTTTGTTGTAGGATAGACATGGACCAGGCTATTGTCACGATTAATCAAAGTGCCGGGACTGCCGACATATAAATGAAAGTGGTTGTATTGTAATTGATACGAAGCATCTTAAGTGGACCCACGTTTTCTTTCAGTTTCAACAAGAGTTGTTCACCTTTGAGAAGTTTCCAGAATATCACTCGGCACTAACTAAACGCTACCGAAGGAGAACAGTTATGTAGGTAACACCTTCGTCCTTGTCTGGATTAACGGGATACCAGTCCAGGCGAAAAAGTAGGGATGTGCTCGGGACCTGAAAGCAAAACACACGTCACGTCAAGCGTGTATACTTTTTATGTTAGACTTTCACACCATTCAATAAATTGCTTAGCCTTGCGATTGACATATCATGGTTAGCGGCCCGAACAGGCCACAGTATCGCTTAATCAGTGAAGATGCCTATAGCCACTTGTTCGGACTCGCCGAACCTCCCCGGTCTCCGACTGAGTTTGCGCTTGTCAAGCCTGAAGCTGTTATCGACACGTGTTGAATAACAAACTTCAAGGGAATCTGGAACAAGCTGTTGGATTTCAGATTTTGAACAGCACATTCTAGTTACAACAAAGAGCAACTTTGCGGTAGCATGATACTTAATCTGAAATTAGGGATTTTTTCTCCATGGGCTTCCGCCTCAACGTACTCAACATTTGGGTGTTATTTGATGCAAGACGTCTTTATTTGCCTTTTCTGGAGTGTTGTGTCAAGGAGTTGACAAGAAACAGATTTACAAATAATTCGACTGACTAGGGTCTGTGTCTCCCGTGGGAGTTGAGGTTTGTTGTCTTCGGGCCTAGACAGGCGAACAGCAGATCGCAAAGCCAGCAATTCCTAACCTTGTACAAGCTCAATATTTCGCACTAGTCTCTTATAATCGACAAGTGATGGGACTTCCGAATTCACCAACGGTCTGTGCAAATAAGCTTGCTATTAGACAGGGAGTTGTTCGTACACGCTTCAGTTCTAACAGGTGGTATTATGATTTAAAAAGTCGTACGTCAGCACTTACGAGAAGTATACATAGATGAGGCATCGAATTCTGGTGTTTTGGGTTTAATTAAATGTGTTTTTGGGCAAGCTGTAGTAATTATAAGCTCGGTGGTGTGGAAAAGTGGCCGGGTAGGTGATGTGACCCACTAAGTGATGAACTACGTTAGAGGAAGACTCATAGTAAAGTCCAGAAGCCAAAAGGAAGCCTGACATCTAAGACTTGGAATTTTCGACACTACAGAACGCAAACCCCACTCACTAGTGTTATGAAGTGGTTGAGAGCTTGTGGCCGATGGCTCCTCCTGCTATACCAGAACGAGCGATACGATTAGCGCTGTACGACCAGAAGAGGATAACGTGTTTATGGCAGAGCTATGATGATTATTTCACGACCTACATGGATAAGTGTTAAGTTCGTATTTAACTAAGCTAAACTATGTGTTAGCTTCTGTTACACTAAGGCATTCTTCACATAATTACATTGCTTGAGTAGGTACTGTACACGTATTGTGACATCAGCCAGTACTATGAGACAGTCATTATATGGTTCAAACACGTGTACAGTCTACAGGTGCGTATGCACACCACTGGGTGTGTGTATAGCAGGATCGGTAAAGTTCCTCATACCAGCCCAGCAGAAAATGCCGAGAAATGCCAATGTCGCCCAGCGCTATTGTTTTCTTGTTTCGGTTTACTGTACAGTTTGTGTCAGCAATCAATACTACAAGCTTTTTGTCGAATGTGGCCTTCTAGTCTAGACTAACTCACCTAGCATACGTCGCCGAGCCCACACTCTGACCAGCTATCTGCCAGCTACCTGGAGGCTCTGCAAGGAGGTATAAATACAAGTATAAGTTGCCACCACTGTAGCTCTTCTTTATCCATTTTCACGAACTGGTTAATCCTACGCAAAGCTATCTTCAAGGCAATCAATCATCAAACACTATGCATTTCGTCCCTACTGCTCTCAACCTGCTAGCCACTAGTGTGATGCTCACTCAGTATGTGGTGGCAGCAGGCACCAATTGCGCCGGCAAACCACGAAGGGATATGAAAGCCGAATCAGCAGACATCACTGGCAGAGTTGCTATGGGTGGGAGCATAATCGAAAGATTAATTGTGAATAAGGCAGCATGCCTTACCTGCTGTAATACCGCTGCTCAATTTATGTGATGCAACTTGTCGCATTCGATACGGCGGTGGCGGTGGTCTCGTGAGTGAAGTGGCTTCCAGACTTTCAATCTGGCACGAAACTAACTATACTAGTCATTCTGGCAGTTGGCGAACTGCCAATCCAATTGTCAAGTTAATAGCCTCCCTTGCATAAATCTCTGCCAAACACTTCCCGGCTAGCCTTACCACCAACAAACACTAACATGTACCCATGTTGTACGTATTACTCTGAATGGCAAGAAATTAGCTGTGAGCTGAAATGGTAGCGATGCGACTGTGGCTTTAGGCCAGATACTCCCATAGAAATATCTCGATCAGGAGTGATGATTGCCCGATCAAGCTCGCTACGTGCTTAATAAAGCTAAAGCTCTGTCAACGGGAACTAAATTACCCCAAACTGATACTTCAGCCTGGATTCAAACTTATTGCATCCCACTGTACACAACTGCAAAGCGCCCGCTGTGATAGCGTGTTCTCACTATTGTTCTATACAAAAACCTGTCCTTTCAGGGCAGGTTGATTACATGCGTAATCTTGGGGGCCGTTTATTTGCACGCAACCGCCCAGTACTTATTCAACACACACCGCGAGGGCTTGACTGGAACGGGCCTGATAAAGCGACGCAAAACGAGCATAACCATTTAACAACGCGGCTGCTGTGATTCTACACTCAAGAACAGAGTGCTGTGCTCTTTGTAAAATGGATAAGACAGCCGAATTACCGAATGATAACGTATGAAATAAACCAGGATTACAATTCTGCTGCGGGCAAAGCAAGTGGACGCCTTGCGGTTTCAGTACGAAGGATGTGTGGTATCTGAGGACACGTGTCATCAAGTGTTATTAGACATCTTTTGGACAGATAATCTCTTCCTGGGCAGACGTCGTGGCCACGGTCACCCCGGTGGGCTCCATCCGTGAAACGTCAGAGGGCGTGCACGGAACCTTGTACCCGCTAGATTAAAGACGGATTTATTATAGCAATCTATACCCTTTCTAGCCTGGCTTAAAGAAGAGATCTTAACTATAAGTAAAAGTAAGGCTAAAAAAGAGATTAAAGTGCTAGTAAGTTAGCCTACTTTAAGTTAATCTCTTTCTATTTAGTATCTATAAGTATAATAAAATGCATTTAGAAAGCAGATATAAAAAACTCCTTAAAAGGATATATAGAAGCCTAACTTAAAGGCATAGTAAACTAAAGTAAAGATAAAGTATCTCCTTAAAAGCTATAATATAAAGAAGGTTAGCAGGAAGCTAGAAAATAAGAAGACCTAGCTAATAAAGGTTATTTACACTAAAATTAGCTATAAACTTATTAAGTAATTTACTTTATATATTTTTAATAAGATAAAAGTTAATTATAAGCTTAATAAACTGCTAAGGAATTAAAAGGCCTTTCTTATAATAATAAGGAAAATAAGTAATATAAGCTATAATTATAAGCTAGGTATTATTATTATTATAAATAAGAATTCGGATTAATAGCTAAAGAAGTATAGAGTTAGCGCTAGCATTATTAAATGCAATAGATTGCAGAACCTAGATCTATATTAGTAGGCATTTAATAGCTGTTAAGACCTAATATTATATAAAGGTCTTATTATATAACTAAGGAATATATTATATTCTAGATAACTAATTAGAGCAAAATATATACTAAAATAATAAGAAAATTCAGGGTTTTTAATTAGTATGCTTATCTAAGTAAAATGTAGAGATTTAAGTAAACTCCCTTTATTAAAGTTTTTTCTATAAACTTTAAATATTTCTTACTAAGAAAATATCAGTAAGAAAGTTATATAACTAGAGTTATATAATAATTATATAATAAGGATTATATATATAAGATTTTACCTTTTAGTTAAATAATTTATAATATATTATAAAAAACCTTATTTTTCTATTTAAGCTTTATAAGTATACTAAAGCTTAATACCTTCTAAATTAGGTAAAAAGTATATTTTATTTTTCTTTAAATTTTAGCAGTTTTTATAAAAGTCTTTTTATTATTATTAAGGCTATTTTGCTTTAGGAATTATAATACTTACTCTTTTAGAGGTTTATATAAAACCTAGGTTTTTCCCTTTAAGGAACTCCTTTTTAATTAGAGACTTATTAACTTTTCTATTATATAATATATATTATTAAATTTAGAAAAAATTGCTCTTTTTAGTAGATTTACTTTTATCTTATAAATCCTACCTTATGCCTATCTACAACACAGTTATAACCTTTTTCCCTCCTATTTCTACAGCCTCTTCTATACCTATTACAGTTATCTATCCTTTGACTTATATTGAATTTATAGGATATTTTATTTAAGCCTTAATAGTAATAAAATCCCTCCTTAAAGGGGCTTATTTTAAGAGATTTAACCTTAACTTATCTATTATACAGGCTAGGAAAAATGTAATTTAGCTATTAAAAGGTAGGGTTTTTCATGATTATTATAGCTTCTTCCTAGCAGCTTTATTTTTTACCTACTAACTTCCCTTAATATTACCTTTTAAGACAGAAAGGTTTTACTACCTTCTACTTCTTATTACTAAGCTGCTCTTTATATTCTTATTAAAGAATAGCTTTATTATATTTATTTATTTCTTTAATATATACTAAATGCTCTTTTTACTAATTTATTATAATTTAATCTCTTAAAACCTTAAAGTTACTAAAGAGATTATTTTATATTTAAGCTATTATTAATTATAGGTATTCCTTTTATAACTTCTTTAATACTAGCTTATCTTTTAATAACTTTAAGAAATTCTATAAGCCTATATAAATATATATAATTAAAATCTATTTATATATATTATATTTAAGTAGTAAAGATTATATTATCTAAAATTTTCTCTTAATCTAACTAAAGGTTAGCTTAATAATAATTTACAGTTATAAGTAATATAAGTTATATAGTTCTTTTTTATTTTAAAGTCCTTTTAGTAATACCTTTTAATTATTTAAATAATATTTAATGCTAATATAAGAGACTAAAAGTCTTATATAGGCACTAAAGCTAGTATCCTTAATAAGAAATCTATTTATATATAACTTTAAGCTTTTTAATTAAATATATTATAATAATAAGGTATTATTTATAAATCCTTTATAGCTAGTAAGGATATATAAAAAAGTCCTATTAAGGCAAATAGTATAAAAAATATTTTAAGTTATTAAAGACTTTTTATTATACTACTTTCTTTAACTTTCTTTAAGGACTTAAGCTGCTATATAAGTACTATTTATAGTGTTAATATAGCTAAAGAAGTACTAATATTAAGGCTTAATTATAGGCTTATAGTATATCTCTATTAGCTCTAGTTAGATAATAAATATCTTATATATATTAGTAAAAGCTTTAAGAGCTATTACTATTATCTAAGATATAGAGCTTTAAGAGATACTAAAGTAATATACTGCTGCCTACTATATATAGCCCTAACTAATAATATACAGGAAGATTATTAGCTTTAGATATTGTTAAGACTTGAATAAAATAGCCTATAAATTCAATATAGGTCAAAGGATAGATAACTGTAATAGGTATAGAAGAGGCTGTAGAAATAGGATAGAAAAAGGTTATAACTGTATTATAGATAGGCATAAGGTAGTATATATAAGGTAAAAGTAAATTCATTAAGAAGAGTGATTTTTTCTAAATTTAATAATATATTAAAAAGTCAAAATGTCTCTGCAGCAATACGCGAGGTATAGCTAATAGGGTCTCATATAATGAGATAACACAATATAATGCTTATTTTCAGCATATCACAATACAAGGCGTCATACACTACGCTAAAAAACACAATAACCTTAAAATCAAGTCTCAAGGTCATACGGCGCTGCTGCCTTGAACCTTATGATCCAACTGAACAGGGTTAGTAATAGATTGGATCAGGTCGCAAGGCAACGCAGTGCAGTATGAGGAACACAAATTGAGGGTAAACACAGCTAATCAACACTTGGGTTAATAATATATATTATATAATAGAAAAGTTAATAAGTCTCTAATTTAAAAGGAGTTCCTTAAGGGAGAAAACCTAGGTCTTATATAGACCTCTAAAAGAGCAAGTATTATAATTCCTAGAGCAAAATAGTCTTAATAATAATAAAAAGACTTTTATAAAAACTATTAAAATTTAAAGAAAAATAAGATATACTTTTTACTTAATTTAAAAGGCGTTAAGCTTTAGTATATTTATAAAGCTTAAATAGGAAAATAGAGTTTTTTATAATATATTATAAATTATCTAACTAAGAGGTAAAATCTTATATATATAATCCTTATTATATAATTATTATATAACCTTAGTTATGTAACTTTCTTACTGATATTTCCTTAGTAAGAAATATTTAAGGTTTATAGAAAAAACTTTAATATATAGAGTTTGCTTAATTCTCTATATATTGCTTAAGTAAGCATACTAATTGAAAGCCCTGAATTTTCTTATTATTTTAGTATATATATTACCCTGATTAGTTATCTAAAATATAATATATTCCTTAGTTATGTAATAAGACCTTTATATAATATTAGGTCTTAACAGATATAAGCTTTACTAATTAAATCCTTTTATACTTATATTTATATTAATCTAGTTAGCTAATTAATAGAATTAATTCTTTATAACTTAAAGCTTCTCTATAAATCTCTTTTTATAGCCTATTAGCAGTCTCTAATTAAATTTCTTTACTATAATTAATCTACTAAGATTAATAACATCTCTATAATTAAAAATAGTAAAAAAATAAAGCCTTTTTCTATTCTCTTTAGGTTTAATAGTCTTTATAGCTATCCTTATAATAAGTAAATCTTCTTCTTTACTATATCTATTATTTAAGCTAATAGTATTATTATTATTACTACTATTAAAGGTATAATTAAGCATTTTAAGATTATTATAGCTAGGGGTTAGCCTTATAGCCTGTTAAGGCTTGAATAAAATAGCCTATAAATGCCCCATTCCAATGCGCCATTTTGCAATACGGAGCCCCAAAGTATTGGCGGAGTATGACCTCCTCAGCTGGAGAAGCCAATAATTCCCTCATCGCCAAGTCTTCTGGACCCATTTTGGTGTCAAGTAACGGGCGCAACTGGAACGCTGCAACCGTATGGCAATAATCCACATAAATGACGTGAAGAGGGCGGAATGAATAGTCGTCATTAGGCAGTTCAATGCATCCGAGTATTCCGTACGCACCTGGTCTCGTCAAAGCGCTGGTAGTAGATCCGCGCGTGGCGTTTTCACAGTGAGAGGAGTGTGACATCTTTTGGCACCTACATCTATCGGAGGTTGTACTAAAGCTCGTACAAGGTCGTGAAAGATCACACTCAACGAGGAAGCTCGGCCAGCCTTTGTTTTCCTTTCTTTTCTATTGTCTCCCACTCCTGCAGCTCTGCTCCCACTCTCCTTAAATCTTTTGCCCCATGTTGCTCTCTGTAGTCGATTCTATTCAATCTCATTCCAATTCTCTCTTTGACAATCCTGGGACATTGGCCGTTCCATCGTCACCTATTCACCGCCTCCGCCGCCATCACCACCACCGCCTCCATCGCAACCACCAGACCCTCCATAATCACCCGCTCCTCCACCACCAGATATATCGTCCCCTCGACTCCGTCTGATAACCCGTCTCTGTTTCCATGCGTCGCGACCCAAGAGCAGAGTTCTTAGATCCGTCTTCTCCACATTGGCAGCAGCATGCTTCACTGTATCAGGCACATACTCCGTCAACGTCTCCTGTACTGATACTCCCCTTTCCAATTCCGAGGTATACTTCGATTTCCATAATTGTCTTGTATGTTGAAGCAGTATACCTGCCGCCTGGGCATTCGCTGTACGTTCTCTGTCAAGAACCCAATCTGCCTTCTCAGCCGACTAAACCCAGTAGCTTGCTGGGAACAAACGATGAGTCTGCCATAGAAGGTCAATCTCGATTGTAGGTGCCATTATCCGTGAGGGTCGTGAACTTGGGTGAAGAGATGGCTTTGCTGCCTTTGGGTCTAGCTTTGACTTGTATGAGCCATCCCTCTCACTCTTTGGAAGTATACTACCCAGAAGACCAAGAAAGTCTTCATAGTCTACCACCGAGTTCTTCAAACTGTCAACAAATCCAGGTACCGAATTCTTGACTCGGTGTATAACCTTCCAGAAAGACACTTGCTGCTCGAGGTCTGCTCGAAGATCTTGCAAAGATGGCCATGGCTTTAACATGCATGTCTCGTTGAACTGTTCGTGCTGGCTTTGACTCCTGCATCTTTCCTCCACCCTGCAAGTTCGTATCGCTGCGTATGACTGGAGGTCCCAGACCTTATAGCCTTGCTCCGGTACACTTGTGCGACAGCGATCCGATTGATGCATTAGAATGACTTTTCCGTGTTGGTCTTTGGGGATATCTTCGAGCTTTTTATCAGTCGGCGTTATCCATTTTCGGTCCGAACATGGTGGCCGATTAGCTCCTCCTCCCAGGATGGAGAATCCTTTTGGGTTCCATGGTGCAGACGGCCATAGTTGATATGGTAGGTTGGAGCCACGGCACTCGGAGCCAGACCTGCTCATCTTACTACACTCATCCCAAGCCTTCTTTGTCCGCCTGGGACACCAGTCACCTGTCAGCAATTTAGTCATAGGGAAATGCCGATGTTCTAAACCAAAGATGCCTTTGAAGTTGCGATTACGGTTATCGTAGATATAGTGATGGAAGCGCGAGGGCGACAGCATGTGCAGATACATAATAAGTGCGACGTCCCTGTCATTATCAGTCAGACGCTCAAATAGCGAAAACACAAAGCCTACCATGGAGGCGGGTGATCATTTGGGCAAAAGCCTCGTATATCGATGAAACGCAGATACATAGCATAGCTCCATTCTGAATATGCCAATGTCTCGTCACTTATGCTGCCATCCGCATCGCTGAGGTGCTGAAGGAGCTTCAGAAATGTCTCGATCAGTTCAAGGTGTTGCTATCGATAAGGAATGAGTTTTGGATCCATTGCACCAAGTAACAGCAGGTTAGCTCACAACAGCAGCGTGGCTTAAATCAATCAGGGTCCTTGTCCAAGGATCTTCGTAGACAGTCGAAAACGGCATGTTTATAATAGAATTGCTCTCTTATGTGAAGGCGCATGTACAGATAGTGGACTGGAAAATGAATGATATTAACGCTCCGCTTTTGGTTTATGTACTGTAGAATGCAATCTGAGGCTGTGCGTCGATCTGATTCATTTGGCAGCTGGATTTGGTTAGCCCAGTCGTTGGGTTTCGGCGAGAGGCATATAATTGGTCAAAGCGGAAATATTCCTCACTGCGGCTTAATGGTGTAGGGTAAGCACGCGACTTGGCATCTTGTCAGGCTTTTTACAAGGCACTCTTTCGTTGTAGGAGAATCAGACTGCTTTAATTAATGAGATTATTATTCTATCTGTAGTATTTCACATAATCATCATTAAAATTAACTCAATGAAGAATTTTCCTATGATAAATAATGACATTCCGTGATATCTCTGGACAGACGGCATCCGCGAAAGTATCACGCTACTTTCCAGTCATACAAAGTAATATGAGCAGCCAAGACAATTTGCAGGTAATATAAAACAGCAGATTGAGTTGTACTAAAAGCTAACTAAGCAATCTACAAATGGTAGTATATGTAACAAATTCCCTATGTGATGGCGATGAGGATGGAGATGATGACAGTCCAGCCGATCGTTAGGCCAAAGATATAGACGGTGACGAGGACTTGGGGTGCTATGAGCAGCTGCAGAGGCTGGACTAATGACAGACTCATTTTCTTCCACTTCATCGGCATAAACTCGCTACTGAACGACCTCGAGATGTACTCCTTTCTGAAACTGGCAGAAGAGATCTCCCCAGTTGTAGTTTCGGCGGGTGACGAGATGCAGATATCCTCGACCGAGGTGCTCGTAGGCTTCGGTTCGGCGACGGGCGAGCTTCCAGGCCTGGGTTGAGCCGCGTCCAGCTCTTCGATATCGTGAGTTGTCTCAGGAAGCATCAAGATCGAACAAAAGAGATTCAGGCCAGTGGCGATTGTCAGAATCCTCAGGTACCATCTCCAACTTCCCAGACTAACCCCAACTGCACCAGCGACCATGGGACCGATTGCGGAGCCAGCGGCGAGGAAGCCAACGTAGACGACCATGGCTCTTCCGAGCTGATGCGTGGGAAACGTCTCAGCTACGATGATGGGACCAAGAGCCTCGACGAGACCACCAGCCAATCCACCAACGATGGGTGAGTTTCGAAGGGAGTAGTAGTCGGTGGCTTCGCCGGACCAAATGTTGCAAGCGATGAAGATGACGAGCGAACCGAGGACTGTGTAGCGCTTTCCGATGAGTAGTGATAACGGGAGAGCGAAGAGATTCTGAAAGAGTCAGCACATCAAGAGATCCATCAAGGAGAAGACTGGGTAACGCACAGAGAGTCCAAGAGCCAGCAAAGCATACGTTGGCAAGTTAGAAGCCTGGTCTTGAGTGCAGTGCAGCTCCTGAATGATCAACCCAAAGACGGGAGAAAGACCAGCGGCCCAGGCATTTCCGAGAAGATTGTAGAAGCTGACGTTCAGCAGAACGCATATGCGCCACCAAAGGGGCCATTCCTTTGAGTCGAAATCAATTAGCATTCGTGACCTGAATCGTACCAGTGACTACAGGTGCTCTTACGAAAGGAGAGATAGACATTGTCGAGCACGCGGTCCTCGAAGCACAGTTAATGACTGGCGATTGTGTCAATCACAATTGATTGATGAGACTGATTTCAGAAAAGGAGTTGCTCACAGGGTTCGAGCCTCAATCCTTTATGCCTTCGCTTATCACTGGCCAGTGCCGCGTGCTGGTCTAGACCAAGCCTCGTGCCAGGATGCTTCCGGCAGTAACACGCTGTCTCCCGTCTTTGCCCCGATCCCCGGAAAAGATCCAGCTCTTACCCCAGAGTTTACCCCGCACGATCTCATCGCTTCAATCAATGGGTGACGCGTTTTACATGGCTTGAAAGCTTCATATCCTTGCGTGATGGCGACTCAACAAATCCCGCGGAGTCTTAATCTAGCTTGTTCAACGTTGTGCCATCAAGTCCGCGGGGTCTGACCTTGGTTCCCCAGTCAGCCGTTCTCACACTCGTGGATCTGACCTAACGGAAGCCGCACTTATGAGTGGGATCCCCGTAGGCCGAGTCCACGGGTAGTTCGGGAGATGGTATTCAACGTATCGTTACAGCGAATAATAGAGGTACTGTAGCAGCTAATGCTGTTCGTGATGATACTCAAAGAGAGTGAGTATTAGGCGCGAGTAGGGCGCGTGATGTAAGCATCAGCTGCCAGGTCTATCAACTCAACATGACACTCTCATATGTTCAGTCTAGGCAGTATGCCAGCTTTCCACACAATTACCCAAGAATTATTGGGTATCTACACTAATGAAGGTCTCTAGATCCCACAATTGCAAATTAACTTAGTGGTTATGTGACGTAATATTTGAGGACCATCGAAGAAAATGCAATTGACGATAAAGCTAAGTGATATGATTACGGGTGCATGATAACCGTTTGCGTCTCAACAAATTCCTTCAACCCCCATTCCGCACCAAATCTCCCAAATCCGCTCAGCTTAGTTCCTCCATGAGGCAAAGTTGCCTCGTCATGAACCGTAGACGAGTTGATATGCACCGCACCAACTTGAAGCCGACGCGCCATTTCCAATGCCGCATACTGATTCCGTGTCCATATCGCACCAGACAACCCGTAATCACTATCGTTGACAATCTTGACCGCCTCGTCCCCGTCAGAGACAGCGACGATTCCAAGACAGGGACCGAAACTCTCTGTACGTAAGAAATCCATAGAGTTGTTGATATTATCGAGGATTGTGATGGGTATTTGGCTCGAGTCTGTCTGGTGCTCCGTAGAAGACTTTACTGAAGATCCCTTGGCTTCTGCATCAGAGACCAAAGCTTGTACTCTAGACCGACTCTTTGGTCCGACAAGTCGATACGCCGAGCCGTTCTTGCTTTGTAGCTGTTTTGTAAGCTCGGCACGAAACTCATCTACGACATCCTTTTCCACAAGGACAAGATCTGAAGACATGCATATTTGTCCGCCCTTAACACGCAAAATTGGTTAGTGAGTTACCAGAAGGAGTAGAAAGAAAGCTCACATTCAGTATTGCTCCTCCAAGAGCTGCTTCTGCTGCACGACCAATGTCTGCGTCCTTCAAGACGATGCAGCAGTTCTTGCCACCGAGTTCCAGCAACACCGGTTTCAAAGCTCGGCCCGCTTGCTCAGCAATACTTCGTCCAACTGGCGTGGAGCCAGTGAAGTTGACCTTTCTGACGGCAGGGTCTCGGATGAGATATCCAACTACCTCAGGGGCATCTTGAGGTCGATGAAGGATAAAATTGACGACGCCTGGAGGAAACCCAGCTTTTGCAAATAAGCCTGCGACAAAGTAATGTATCCGGGGACTAAGCTCAGATCCCTGCAGATGATTGAGATTAGTATGTCTCTACTGAGCTTCATGAATAGGGTCCTCACCTTTAGAATAACTGTGTTTCCCGTAGCCAGCGGGGCGATCACAGCTCGAGGAGCCAAGAAGAGAGGCGAATTCCAGGGAGCAATTCCCAGAACAACACCCAAAGGACGAGTAAACACTAAGCCGTATGACCCCTCAGGTTGGGTGTGCGGGATGGTGCCACTCATACTCCCCGCTGTGAGAAGATACGCAGTCTGTTCGATCAAATCGATGCTGGTAGTGACACCGATGGATGCCCATTCATCGTCGCAGTGGATCTCAGATTTCATAATATTTCGGACCTCATGCTGATGGTTCTTTAGTACCTACGTTTCCGCTCCGTTAGTCATGGCATGCAAATTGGTCAAAGCAGCTCAATACCTGTGCCAGACGCAAGAGAAGGCTGCGTCTGTGGGTCGGAGAAGTTGTGGACCAAGTCACGAATGCTTTGCTGCAACTCGCCACAGCATCCGCACAGTCAGATATACCAGCGCCCTGGAAATACCCTCCCTCAAATGATTGATGTCGTGAAGTGTCATCCTCTCTCAAAACTGGGACATCGTTGATAAGCAGGGGGACACGATAACCTTGCGATCCATTGCGGAGCACAGGCTGGTCAATAGTTGAATCCGACATTGTTTCTGAAAGAGCTTCAGTTGAACTAACAAAATCAGGAATGCGATATCGGAAACTGAGTATCATTATGGCGAGATATCGTATTACTTGTAGTAGCGACTTACAGAAGCTTTCCGGGAGCACGCCAAGCAACGATAATTCGTAGTCTCGGAAGTGGATGCGCCAATCAGTATAGTCCGGGGTTAGGGGCAGCATCAGATGCCCACCCATTCTGCAAGCGATTGGCCAGATCCCGGATCATCAGCTGCTAAAAGGCATGTAAGAGTCTGCAGTGAGGTGGGACAATTGGTCTGCTTCTGACTGAACAATCCGAGAGGCTAACATTGGAAGACACGGGATGCAAGCATCAGAAAGTGACTGAGGGTCACGGAAGAGGTTGAACGACAAGACAAATTAGGCGGAAGGATCCCAGCTAGGACAGGTAATTGGTGAAGTAGCTCAGGCTCATTTGTAACTTATATTAGTAGAGAGTGAAGCATTTAGCAGAATAAATGTCTTGTAGTGACTCCAGAGCTGGATCGACCAAAAAGGAGGCTATTCTCATTTTCTGGTACGAAGATCGATAACATACCCAATCTTACTGAGGAGCATGGCCTTACTTCAATATTTGACTCTACGTTGATCTCAAGGCGAATCATACTGAAATGAAGGATCGTTTTATTTATTGCTGTCTCCATTCCCTCTTGATACATCTAAACGGAAGACTATCTAGCTTCTCATTCAGAGACATAAGTCTCAACATCAACTCCTGCCGCCCGGTAGAAACCCAAGGACCTGAGCATCGGCTTATCATCAAATCGATAGAGATAGACCTTACCGCTGTTATCTGCATGGTGCTGATACTTGTGCCAAGTCGGAATGCAAAACGTATCACCCTGCTTCCATTTAAGGACCTTGTCTCCGACTTGAGTGGTGCCGGAGCCTTCAATGACATGGTACACAGCAGAGCTTGTCTCCTGAATCTCAGGCGACTTGGCGCCCAGGTTAAGCCTCTCAGCTGAAGCACCAATGATACGACCGACTGTGTAATGATGTTAGCTGAAGCTCAAGGGCAGCCAATGCCAGCACTTACTTTCGGCTCCACTAGGCTTCAGGTACGGCTCCGAGACCCATTCATCAGGGCTGGCGTCTAGTTTGGGCTGCATCTTGCTCCATGGATAGACTATGTCAGACTCCTCGAAGTCTTCAGCTGGGTATCGTGCAGCAGTATGATGTTCGACAAAATGGACAGGGAAGTGGATGAAGCTGGGGAGGTCAAGCCCATCAAGCCAGATGACTGGTTGATCATCTCCACCCTCCTCATCGGCGCCCTTCTTGCCGTGATCATGCCAGTTCCAAGTAGGTGTGACAATGACGTCGCGAGGCTTCATGGGCACTCTCTTGCCGTGAACCGCAGTGAAGCCACCAGTGCCTTCGATGATGAACCTGCACGCAAAGGCGGTGTGTCTGTGCGCGGATGCCGTCTCTTTAGGCTGCACCAGCTAAAGTCCAGCATACAGGGTATCAGTAGTGTATGGTGCCTCTAAGCCAAAAAGGTCAGTACTGACTCGGGGGGCGGAGAACGTGAGGTACCCGACTCACCTCTTGCAGGGTTTCCAAGCATCAGCACACGGCGCTCAGCTTGCTTCTCAGTGATAAGCTGTCCAGCCTTGAGGAGATATGGCTTGATCTTGTCATATGACCATACATAGGGAACAGTTTGAGGGTTGGGTGCCGGAGGGTTCAGGCGTGTCATCTGGGCCCAGAGAGGAGCTGTGTTGGTAGCTTTAAGGGCTTCAACAAGCTCCTCAGACGTGTTCAGTGACTTGGCTGGAGTGACGTTGCCAAGAGGCTGGCCATCGTTGGGTGCTGTGACTGCAGAAGGCGCCATTTTGATTGATCTATTGTATGTTTCTGATGGTGAGCGAAGTTGATTTGGTAATGTGGCTGCTAGCGATTGCGTTCTCAATTAACGACTGTGATCTGATCCCTTGACGCCCTTACTTATTGTATCGTAAATATACTTCAGAAAGATCAATGTGATTATCAATCAATGATTGCCAAGGTAACAACAAGCTTTATTGCTGGTAAATCGGCAGATGCTGTGGTGGTATTGTCTTCGGGGCACTATCGGGAGACGATCCCGCGACACCCGCCCCTCATGTTACCGTACACAGCTCAAAACTACATAATTTGTCTGTGCATTGATGACAATTTACTTTCAAGTACATCATTCGAGGAGCAGTTTCAACCGTCCAAAAAATACATGTGACCAAAACAACAATGGCCAAGAACAAGATTACTCAGCCGGTATGTGTTGACTTCCGCAGTGAAACGAGTCAACGACTCACTCCAATAGGCAGCGGCATATCCTTCACGATCCACTAATCTCCTGGAGAGACTCCATCAAACTGCCGAGCATGCTAACGGCAACGGTCATTTACCCAGCCCTCAAGTGAGGCTTCAAATCTTGATCGTTGGTGCAGGGCTTGGTGGCCTAGCTACAGCTGTTGCGCTTGCTCGTAAAGGCCACGAAGTTACAGTCTTGGAGCAGGCAGCGACCTTGGGCGAGGTACGTCTTGATAGTGAAACAGTACGACCGTTGATTGACGTGTATACTCTCAGGTTGGAGCTGGTATCCAGATCCCTTCGAATTCGTGTAGATTGCTCTTGAAATGGGGTCTCGGTCCATATCTTGAACAATATGCCGTGAAGCCAGACAGCATGACATTTCGACGATGGGAGAACGGCGACCCGATTGCCTATACAAGACTCTCCCCAGACTTCGAAGACAGATACGGAGCACCCTACTACGTTATCCATCGCGCCCTTTGTCGCCGAGCAGAAGACCTCGGAGTAAAGATTGTGACAGACAGCAGGGTCACAGAATACGACGAGTCAGTTCCATCTGCCACAACCTTTGATGGTCGTGAATACCGCGCTGATCTGGTCATCGCCGCAGACGGCGTCAAATCACAAGCTCGATCAGTTGTTCTTGGTGGTTCAGACCTGCCACCGCAAAAGACTGGGTTTGCCGCCTATCGCGCGACAGTAAACACAGAGGAGATGAAGCAGGATGAAGACACAGCCTGGTTGCTCGAAAAGCCTGGGATCAATATCTGGTACGTGTGACATCGCCTCAGTAGTGCAGCTAATATTGACCATCGCAGGATTGGGGAAGACCGTCATGTCATGACGTACTCTATCGCGGGAGGCAATTCTTTCAATATGGTATTGTCTCACGTCGACCATTCATCACCGAGTACATGGAATGCCGAGAATGCAATCCGCGATATGCAAGACTCGTTCAAAGACTGGGACCCAAAGTAAGTTGTTTCCTCTTCACATGCACCGATAAATACTAAACGTCATCAGGCTGTTCAAAGTGATCAAGATGATCAAGAGTACCCTCAAATGGCCATTGATGAGTGGTAGTCGTCTTCAGACATGGATCTCGAGGAGTAAAAAGCTCCTTATCCTCGGAGACGCCGCCCACGCCATGGTACCCTACATGTCCCAAGGTGCCGCCATGGCCGTAGAAGACGGCGCTGCTCTCGCAACAGCGATCTCAAAGATAAACTGCAAGGACCAAGTTGCAACGGCTCTGCAAGTCTTTGAAAAGGAGAGGATGAATCGAAGTTACGGTATGCAGTCTGCGAGCTTGGTGAATGGTAAGCTATGGCATTTCCCAGACGGTCCTCTACAGCAAGCTAGGGATCTTGGAATGAGGGCGGAGGTGGAAGGGCGGCCGTTCGTTGAGAGCACAAATCAGTGGAGCGACCCTGTAACGCAGATCTGGGCCTATGGGTATGATGCCGAGGATGCCATTGAAGAGCTATGGCAGAGCGAGGCTGTATAGATACCGTAACATAAACAAACACTGATGCATTTGTTCTCCGAGAAATAGGTGAACAACAAGCTTGTGATGCTCGACGCTATGGCCATCTAGGTAGACGCTAAGGCAGGATTTGCAATTCCCGTGCAAGCCGAGGAATTTGCAAGCAATAACAACCCGGCAAGGAAGGGATCGCCATTTATACGGCCCCAAGACTAGATTAGCGGCTCGCTAGCTTCTACAGCCGCAATGTGGAGTAAATGTCACCCTGCATAGGAGTAAAGCACTCTCTCCTTCTGAGTAAGGCTAAGCTGAATCGCTTCGTCCGAGGATTCACATGGTGTTATGGAGGACAGGTCTGGGGTAGCAAACAAACAAGAACCAAATCGTTTATTTAAATGTACTTAATATCCTTATCATTATGATAGAGTCATTGAGCAAAAGGTCGTTTAATTGACATCTTTGTGGCGCTTGCATAAATCCACTTGTCTATCAGACCACTCAAGTCCAATCACTTTAGTCATGTTTCCTCGTTTCATCCTGCTCTCGGTGGCGTCATTCTCCACTCTAGGTCTGTCTGTCCCCGTCCAGGAGCGACAGCAGCCTATACTCCCCACCGAAGATTCTTTCTACAAAGTCCCCGATAACATCAATGACTACCCCCCCGGCACTATCATCGACTTTCGCAAACCACCGTCGCCCATTGCTGCATTCGGCGTGTCTCCCGTCAACCTAAAAGACACCTGGCAGATCTCCTACAGAACCAATGACAACTTTGGCAAAGCCCTCTCTACTGTCCTTACCGTCTTGGTCCCGTATAAGGCCGATTATACAAAGGTTCTTTCATACCAGGTTGCTGAAGATGCTGCTTACGCCGGCTGTGCTCCATCTTATGCCCTTCAATTCGCCTCTGCCACTGGCGGACCCCTTGGAACCATTGTCACCCAAGCAGAGCTTTTGCTGATCGAAGCGGCTCTTGAGCAGGGATGGGTCGTCATTTCTCCAGACCATGAAGGTCCCGACGCGGCTTATCTAGCAAACAAGCTTGCCGGATATGCCACGCTTGACGGAATCAGAGCTGCCATCAACTCTGCCAACTTCACTGGCATCTCCAAGAATCCCACCGTCGGAATGTGGGGATACTCTGGTGGCAGTATCGCGTCAGCTGCGGCAGCAGAGCTTCAGCAGTCCTATGCTCCAGAGCTTCGCATCGCTGGTGCTGCTCTTGGTGGTACTGTGCCCAACATCACGTCTGTCATCAAGAGCATTAACAAGGGACCTTTGGCTGGTATCATCCCTCCTGGCATGATCGGACTCTCTAAGCAATACCCGATCCTGAAGTTGGGACTTGATGCTGGTATTAAGCCAGAGTACAAAGCTAAATTCGACGCTGTTGGAAAGCAATGCTTTGTTGCTGATGTTCTTTCGTTCTTGGGACAGGATGTGGTGGGAATGCTCAAAGACCCTGCCATCTTGACACAAGAACCCGCCAAGAGCATTTTAGACGAGAATGCTCTCGGTAAACACAACCCCAGCATCCCTCTGTTCGTTTACAAGTCCATCCAGGACCAAGTCAGCCCTATCAAGGATACCGACGATCTTGTCAAGTTCTACTGCTCTGGCGGTACCAAGGTTCAGTATGACAGAGACTTGCTCTCAGAGCATGGTTCGCTCGCTATTATTGGAGCTGGAAAGGCCCTGGCGTGGTTGAAAGACATCATGAATGGCAGGAAAGGGCCGAGCCAGTGCAAGACCAGTAACGTGGTGTCTTCACTCCTAGATCTGAGGGGTTCAATCACACTCTCTGCTGCTTTGATTGAGGCTTTGGTTGATCTGGTTGGAAAGCCAGTTGGCCCTATCATTGGCTAGAGAACGAGCCCAGGCAGGGTCTCAGTCTCACTCTTAGGTTGTCTATTACAGTACATGGAATAAAGAGCAGCGTCTGACAAGTCTCGCGATTAATGCTCTGTACCTTTCTTTCTAGGGAGCACTCTTGATCCAGTGGTGCCACCCATGAGATCCTGGTATGTGTCCAAGCGGATTATAATAAAACATAATAATTATTCAATTGCTGGTCGTACATGCTCTGCCCTTTATTAAGCCGAAGGAGCTGGTTGCCCGTAGTCCCAGAGTTTGTTATTTGAGGCGATGCTATCCTTGCACGGCTGAGACCATGCTATAAAGGGATTAGCTGTAGTTTATTGCCGGCTAGCGTTTTGAGGGGAAATGAAAATGACACCACTTTGCCTGTTACGGGCTCCAAATCTACAAAGAGGTGAATCATGGTGCCAATCCTGCCAAAGCCTGGCCGAAAGGTCCGCCATACCCGGCCCCCCTCGGGCACGTACCGTCAAGTGGTGTCGCTCTGAGACCATTCTCAGCCAGCAAACCCCTGCCTAATCATTCCCTCCTTGCTATCCCCCGGAGCTAGTGGCTACGGTAGTACTGTACGGTTACATTCAATAGTGCGGGGTGCAGTAGTGCAAAGGCCATTCCCGCGCTATTGGTGCCTTACCGACGATCTTCCTTCTGCTGATGGTCATTCTTCAACATATAACGCGGCTAGTGCGCAGTTTGGGAATGATGGAGGGGCTCTCCATATTGCACTTGCTATTATAAAAAATTTAGCCTCTGGAAATTAATTGTCATTTATCAGTTTCTTCAGATGCTAATCATGGCTACATCAGTTCAAAAACCGCGACAAAGGAGGTATGGACATCCATGTTCAATCTCCTTGTAGGACTGGTGGAACTAACAAATGCAGACAACTCAAAATTCGGTCGTTTCGAGCCTGCGTGGTAAGTGATTTGGTAGGCCATTCATCTTGTACTGAATCTCACATGTTCTTCAGACATGTCATTCAAGAAAGGTCTGATGTGATGCTCTGAGCAAAGGGATTCCCTGCACCAATTGCGCGGCATTTAATATCAAGTGTCAAGTTCCAGGTATAGAGGAGCCCCTAGTCAGCATTCTGGCCAGTCGCGGGAAAAGAGGGCATAATACGTATGAGTCCCAATGATCTGTTCCATGATCTTACATGCTAATAAAGACTAGATCACAGAGAGATCTCTCAAGCAATCATACCATTACGCCAGCCTCAAGTACTCAAGCATATCAAACAAGTTCCCAGCAAGATGGAGTTGTATTACTAACCAAACTTAATGTTCTGCCCATCACATCAGCAGGCCATGTTCTTTACCTTAGCGAATCTGCAGGCTTTAACCTCCTCCTTCATAGAGCTCAAAGCCCCATGCATTTCCCCATGCCTCAGGATACACTTGCGCTATTAATACCTGCTAGACTGGAGCCTCTCGAGATACGGATCCTACAATGAAGAGGGGCCTTTGTACTACCTCTGAAAGCGCTTTGCAATGACTTGATAGAGACCTTCTTTTCTTAGGTTCACCTAATTGTACCTATCATCAACCGTATAAAATTCATATCCCAATATTAAGATCCTAGAAATCCTCCCTCAATACTCCTCATGCAGTGCATCTTGCTGGCTGGTGCCCGAATCAGCATAAACTTGCAGTTGAAAGTTAATGGATTAACTTCAACTGCTGTCGCAGCATTCTATCGACGCGCAAAAGCCCTTTATGATGCTGACTACGAGCGCGACCAAATAACCTTGGTTCAATCAATGCTCTTGATGGGATGGTACTGGGCTGGGCCTAATGATATATCCAAGAACATGTTTTATTGGAGTCAATCTGCAATCACTGTTGCTCAGAATTTCGGTCTACATCGCAGCATGGAAAATTCGAGACTGTCGATAAGTGAAAAGAGGCTGCGTAGGCGCATTTGGTGGACGCTGTTTACTCGAGATCGCGCTTTGGCTGTTGGCCTGGGACAATCAGTATCCATTAATCTCGATGATTGCGATGTCGATATAATAACTGATGACGACTTCATCGAGCACGATGGGAATGACATCAACGAATACCCGCCCGATCCTATTCACGTGGAATTCTTCGTCCAATACGTGAAGCTGTGTAAGCTGATAGGACTTGTCGCATCGAAATATTTCAAGTTATCCAGGCATGGTCAGGATAACAACGACATCAACTCTATTAGTACAGCCCTATCAAAATGGAACCAGGACTGCCCTGTTACCATGCGCTGGGAGAGATCAAAACACCATTTTTGGTCTGCGATACTATATTTACACTACTTCAGCGCTCGTTGTCTGCTGCATCGTGCAAGTTCCCCTCGCAACAGAAAGACTTTGCAGGACACAAAACAATCTTATGGATCACCAGATGGGACTGTTCGCGCAGCAAACATGATTACCTCGATTATTGAAGCTCTCAGCGACAGACAACAGCTACGTCGATGTCCTGCATTCATTGTCCACAGCCTCTTTTCAGCAATTGTCATACACTTACACGTGTCGAATACGCCGTCTCCCTCTATCAGTAGACTCGCCCACCGACGGCTCAGCACCTGCTTGGAAGCCATCAAATATTTGGCACAAGTATGGGTGGTGGGACGAACGGTTCTGACGATGATCGAAAAGATTTCAGGCCTCCGCACTGAGGAGAAGCCGTGGCGATCTAGCCATGGCTCCCCTATGGGGGGCGAAGTCTTTATCGATCTTGGATGTGCCGACGTTTCAGACCCGACTTGCAGTCCTGAAAATGGAAGGCTGCTTACAGAGGTTCAAGATAACACTCAAACACCCCAAGATCTTCCGCAGTGTGACGAAACTCTATCTTGTCGCGCCTCACACACTCCAGTAGTCATAGGCTTCAGCGAAGGGCATCCAACCGCTCACAACTATCCTCCACACCCCGACCTCGGCATTCCCCCATCGCAAATTGGCTACAGTAGTCTCCTACCAGATGCAGCTGTTCTCCCGGGATTCATGCCTGACACATTCTATGCTGGGGATACAGCCCAAATCTGCAACCCAATAACAGACATAACAGCCCTTACATGGGATCAGTTTCAGATAGGCTGTCAGCAAGACTACAGTATTTCAGTGCCTTGGAGTCTGGAGCTTGACTTTCAAGGCCTAATAGCACCAACAATAGGCACGGCATATCCATAACCAGAAATCTACATAGAAACCGATAATTCATAGGGTAATTTAATAATAGTAGCTATCACGGTGAAGTGAAAATAGTCAAAGTCCTCGAAGTCACTAGTACTCATCAAATGCCCGCTTAGTCAGTCAGTCCCTAGAACCATGCCCATAGAGAATGAAGTTCCCCGCATCAGTTAGCAAGCCAGTCAGTGCAGGTATAGAGTTTATAGCGTCATCATACACCCGATACCCGACACCTCAACCCCTCTTCATACCTACATTCCACTTCATTAGTAAAGTAAAGTCCAGATTATACATCTTCAACGTGATAGCCACTATCATTATTTGTCGAGGCCTTAATGTCGTTTACAGACTGTCACCACGCGTTTGATGATGTTTTTAGCAATTTTCCTGCTGGTATGGAATACCTCATTCCGGATGAGGCGGAACCACGTCGAAAACGTCGCAAGGTGCAACTCGCTTGTGATTGCTGTCGCACTCGTAAAGTCCGGTGTGACGGCAAGCGGCCAGTCTGCGATGTCTGCAAAAGAAGAGGCTCTGAGCAAGAGTGTCTGTACGAAGAGGGTACGCTGAAAACGCAAAAGTACGTATTGTCTATGTTCGGAGCTGTATCGGTATTGACTCCCAGCGAGGCACATCCAAGCACTGGAGAACCGACTAGAACAACTTGAGCGGAGCTGCAAGCAAAGGGTTGCTGACCCTCCCCCGAGGCCCAGCGCATCAAAAAGCTCTGCATCGGAACCAGAGCCGATAGATACTGATGAAGCTGAGTCCACCGATGGACTAGCAACTGTATCGCTGTCTAAGAATGATCAACATTTACTCTACGGTCCGTCCTCGACGATTGCATTCGTCGAACGCGTACTTCTCATTACAAGCGAGACCGAGGCACTAGATGACGCAACAGCTGATACAACTAGACATATGGGAACAAGGCCAAGCAGAATCTTACCCAAAGAGCCAAGTAAAGACTTGGCTTCAGTAGATCTTGTGCCTATCAGAAGTATTTCTGACAAGTACCTTGAGAGCTTCTGGGACATCGTCCATCCGGTCTATCCAATTTTGCACAAACCGACATTCATGTGCTTCTATCAACAACTGTGGGAACCCAGAGGCGTGGAGGATAATAGTGAATCACCAGATAACCCGATCATGCTGGCAACACTAAATCTCGTCCTCGCTATTGGATGTAGATTTAGTCACGGCGCAAGTACGAGCAACCGCGTTGATTTGGCAGACCAATTCTACCAACGAGCGAGGAGGCTTGTTCCCATCGATACCTTGGACGAGGCAACGTTACCGGTTGTTCAATTCCTTCTATTAACGGCTCTCCATCTACAATCAACAATGCACTCCAACCGATGTTGGAATATGGTAGGAATGGCAACTCGAGTGGCTGAAAGCCTTGGCCTGCATACGGATGCGCGCAGATCCAGTTATAACAACCAGCTGGAGAGAGAAATGCGCAGACGGGTATGGTACGTGTGCGTGACATTGGATAGGTAGGTTTAGCTGTGCTCCTTGTTCATATTCTAAATCTGTTGCTGCACTGTACTCACAGCGAGATGGAAGGTTGATCTGTACCACGTTCGGAAGACCATCCATGCTACCATACAGCTCGCGAGTGCCTCTGCCGCTCACCATCGATGACGAGTATCTTCTAGAAACTGGAGAGGGGACTCAACCGCCAGGCTCCCCATGTCGGCTTGGACTATTTGTATACACGATCCGGCTGCTCGAAATCCTTGACGAGGTTCTGAAATGCTTCTACACTCAAGACGCTCAGGAAAGTGATGAGCAGACAGAGATGCCTCTGCTGGCCTTGGATGAAATGCTCACTCTCAACTCAAAGCTGGATATATTTCTCGATGGCCTTCCGGATTATCTAAAGCTGCACGACGGTTCTCCTGATTTGGATACTCAGCAGGGTAACACTCTTCTTCAGCCAAGAATTCTATACTGTCGGTAAGTCAGCTATATTCAACAACCACCTTGATCTGATGCTAATACCATCTAGGTTTCTATATACACGTCTCCTTTTGCTCCGGCCTCTTCTTCTTCCCACTGCATTCTCTGCTACCAGCCTAGGCTTTGACGTCGCAGTTGTCAAGAGAATGGCACAGATGTGTCAAGAAACAGCCCAAGAACTGATTTCTGTCTTGCATCAAGGCCTGGACAGCGTGTACAGGTGCTCGGCATGGTGGAGTGTTTACTGTACGTATGACTCAAGCAGCCTTGACATTCGATATACCTGACTCTAGAATGATAGTCACGTTCGGAGCGGCGACAGTTCTACAAGCATCTATATTGGCGAATTCCGATAGCAAGCTAAACGCTGCCATTGACCACTCATTATCAACAGCGATGGAGATATTTAACCATTTCACGTCAGAGGTGAAATCTTCCACAGAAGCTATACGTGTCATTCAGAGTCTCAAGCATCGACTCCAACGCATTGAACATTCAGAAGAATACTCTTCACTAACTAAGAGGTCTCGCGAAACCCAAGCTCTCATTGAGCCATCATCTCACATCTTTGCCTCTGGAGGCTTTGATATGGGACCTACACTGGATCCTTTCCTTGATGACTGGGCTCTTCAACAGACAATGAACAGCATTGATTGGGGAGTTATCTTGGAATCTCAAGAAAACAATTCTTGACATGTATATCATTCAGACATAGTGCCCTAGGCGTAGCTTGACTTAGGCGTCTCCCATACTCCCATCAGATAACAATTGGCCTTGCTTTTCAAGATTTTACAAGTCCATGTGAAATACCATCCTACTAGTGTTGATCGGCGATAACTCCAGCTGTTTTAGGTTTCAAATGTTTCTCTTTGAGCCGAATAAGCAGCTTTCGACCAGCGGGTCCTGCATTAAAGGTGTCGAATATCCTCATGGCTTCCGATCGCATACTGGGGTCGATCGAGGCCTCGAATCGTAAAAAGAATGCTGCTATGAGCTTGCTCAACTCCATTTGTGCAAGGCTTCTGAACGTCAACGTTTAATTCAATAGGACTATCGACATCTCTACTTACTTCACGCCAATGCATCTGCGAGGACCAACTGAGAACGGCACAAACGCCTCTTTTCTAGCTTCAACGTCCTTGTCGTGAAGCCACCTTTCGGGAAGGAAATTGTCTGGATCGGGGAAGGCTCGTTCCCAGCGATGAATGGTATAGTTCTGTGTTCCCACAACAGTCTGGTATAGTTTATTATCGGTGCACTTCTTTCAGGATTATTGGGCAGCTTACTCCTCTTGGTATGTGACACCCAGCAACAGTGGTGTCTTTTGTAGCTACTTTGGGCAAGATGGCGACAATCGTGGGATACATGCGCAGGGTCTCGTTCGTCACCGCTTGTAGATATGGGAGACCAGCGCAGGTCTAGAAGTGTCAGTTCCGCTTATCGTTTGCTGCAAATTGACCAATGACTTGCTTTGTAGTCGATAACTGAGCCCGGACTTGGAAAGGCTGCTCCTAATTCTTCCTCTAGCTTCCTCACTACATCAGGGTGTTGCAAAGTAGCCCAGAGAAGAAACACGAATGTGTTGGCTGTTGTTCCTGTACCGCCAAACCTGGTAATCGTCAGTAAATAAAGTCAGCCTAGGTAACGAACTCACATTCCACTCATGCACTCCTCAGCTACCTCTGAGTCTGTCAGTGGCCGATTGAGGTAGCCATCCTTGCCTCCATATAAAAGAGAACGAAAGAATGGAGTGACGATGTTGTTCTGTCGAGACGTCTTGATTAGGTCGACAGAGTACTGCATTTATAATTAGCCAACCTTCTTTTGTAACCAGACTATTACTTACATTCTTCCACTCCCTGACTTTACGAAAGTTGTTCCCAAAGATGCCTGGTAGATAAACACCAAGCCACTCCAGCTGAGGCAATATTTCTTTCTACCATAATTCGTCAGTATTCCTGCAACAGCAGAGGATCCTAAGTCATTAGGAGTGTATTATGTCATACATAAGTAAAGAGAGGACGCCATGCCCTTAGGTAAGACAGAACCTTGTGCTCCCCTCCTAGCTCAAGAGACCTGGGGTCATCTCCAAAGAGCAGACGGTCTGTAGTTTGTTAATTCGGTCATTGCCAAGACATAAGCTGGTATGACATACAAACCAAGTCAAATGACAAAAGATGTACAAACGCGTATACATCTACAGATTCATTATTGGCAGACTTTGCAGCAAGAAGTTCGAGAAACGTGTCTATCTTGGCGGTGATATGGTCTTCTATATCCGATATACTACCTTGAGAGTAGCCACGGGATAGAAGTTTTCGACGTTGGTTATGGGCCTCGGGATTCCTGGATGGCTGGTAAGCTTATGAGCAGCGGTGACAATTTAGCGCTCTTACCGGAAACTGAAAATATGCTCCTCCTCGTATCCTCTCTTCGCAAACTACACATCCAAATACTTATCAGTAACTTGTATGTTTAGTCTGTGGAGAGTCCTACATAGAAATTCTCTTCCTTTTGGAAGGCACTGTTTGTGTAAATATCACGAACAGCAGCGGGATCAGCGAACGACAGCTCCTGGGGCGCGATTCGAACGACGGAACCTATTACCTTAGCTGCAGGGTATCATGGAGGGTTACCGTAGTGCAAGACGTACCATATTTGTGATGAGCTTCATGAATTCTAATGTACTTGAGGCCATTCAGATTTGCTTGTCGACTCCAGATGATGGATATCTTGGCAAGGATTGGCCCAAGGTAGCTCCGAAGCGGGTGAAAGAATAGATTATATACAATTGACTGTGTGACGTACACAGCTATGAGTCCAATCGCAATTACCAAATATAGTATATGTGAAGTCATCGTCGAAGTCTGATATAGCAATCGCTGAATGGTCTCCAACTTGGTCTTGTAAGGATAGCGCCAGGAATTGTTCGGTTTCGAATGTAGATGAGTTATATATAGAGAAGCTCTCAATCTAGATTTCTTTTTATATATCTTGGAGAGACGCCATTACCATAGTTATATTATGCTCATCTTTGGTCTGTCTCGTCTAGAGCTAGAGTGGTTTGGCGTTCCCTATTTGGATTGCGATTCTGCCTCGGATCATCTCCCCGTTTATTACGTTGGTTGGTCGGTTGATCTCCGCGTCTCCCCCACTCGAAATGGAACTCCCCCACACTTTACTCGGCATTTGATGTTGGCTTCTCAGTAACCAATTAACTCTTAATCTTGAGGAGCTATATGGAGTACCAACACAAGCGCGTAATTTTGCTGCTTTTCAAGGTATATCTAAACAGGGCGTCACTATGGATGCGTCCTTGTAGCTGATGAACTACGAGTAAGGCGCGTAAAGTAAGAATTACGTAGATGCTGGATAAAAGATGTTTGAGGGGCGCTTAAGTAAGAGAACAGACATTTTCTAAGATTAAATATATAATTCAGGTTACTAGCAGCTAAGAAAGATATTGCAAATCTGACAAACTCTAGCTGTTACCTATTGTCCTATTCCGCCAATTCAAGCAACACCATTTCGTCCTTTCCTATCCCACCAACTATCACCCTTTGCTTTGCAACCATGACCGATTACGCAGTAGTAATTGCCGCCCTTGTTGTTCTTGTTGGGAGCAGAAACGTCATGTATGCTCTCGGTCCACTGAGACTCTCCTGGCGCCTTCTTATGTTCTTTCACGACAACTAGAATCCGTCAGCCTCATCTCAGGTACGTGAGCCCAGCCGGGTAACTTACAAGTCGTTTGGGCGGTCTTGTACCAAATGCAGACCGTTTCGTTCTGGTTGCCGTTGCAGGTGTAGGAATTACCAGTCGTCCAGGCCTTAGTGACGGAGAAGCCGAATGATCCCCACCATTTGTCTCGGCCAGGGTTGATAGTGCCCGAGATGGTGAACGACTCCGAATCTGTCCTGCCGACGCTACAGCCCGGGCTAGGGCCGCAGACGATGGGCTCCTAGACTTTGTTAGTATAAATATTATAACACACTGTTGGGCAAGACGTGGGGGGTATTATCATACTGATAGCTGCTTGTGGAGATAATGCTGGCGAGGATTGCCTGTTCAGTCAAATTAGTGACTATCATACCCAGGAGATGATTGGTGAATACTTACCATCGCCAACAAGCTCTTTTCTACTGCTCGAAAAGCCATCCCGCATATTTTCTTTAAACTTGTCCCACCAGCCTCGCTTGTGCATCTGACTTGTCTCGTTCAAAACCCCGTTATGAAGGAACTGCAGTTCGCCATCCGTGTAACTCTCAGCAAAGCAGTCTCTTGGCTTGTCACCAATGGCATCAGAAGCATCCCAGTTGACGCCCGAGCACTGCACAAGCGTGTATTTTGGGTTGAAGACGCGAGAGCATGCAGGTCCACCAGATGACTCAGGGTTGCTATGAACCCTGTAGGTCGTATTACCAACGGTGAAGCTACCACTACCATCTTTTCCATCAACATTTGAGAAGTCGATGGGGTGTTTCGAGTGAATGATGCTGCCACATGTCTCCGCGATGACAGTGCCATTGGTGTGTACTGCTACTAATGCAGAGGCCTTGGTATCGTGCTCATGACGCCAAGTAACCTGGACATCTGCCGCCAGGCAAGCTGACGTGAATATCACGATCGAGTGGAGATAGCGCATTTGATCATGAAAAGCATGAAAGCTGGTATTGGTGGCTGAACGCACTTTGTTGCTGTCTCGGAAGATCCTTGGCTTTTGTGATGCTGAGTTGGATTGCGACGGCGGATGCATAGGAGGCAGCGTTTTATGTCCCACGATGTCCGATGAAAGAGTCATGGACTAGGTTTAAGCATATCAAAGTCTTTCCTGTAGCAATTGATTAGGACTTGTGGCACAATGTCGAGGTTTTTAAGCCTATCATTCGCAGATGAGGCTTGTGTCTGAGAGTCAATATCATGATCTGAAACTTAGATAGACATGCACTGGCCAACAAGGGGATTCTTGCTGTCAAGATTTAAATAAGCTTTGTGGTGATATCAAGACCACGGTCAAACTCAATCAATTTCTGGGCCGGGTTCACTTTTGAGACTTGTGGCTGAGAGCTTATTCCGGCAGACAGAACTTAGAACCTAGTTCATTGGCTGCCGAGTCGATTAAGTTTGATGCTTCAAGAGTCACATGTCCAGATTATTCTCTTTGAGCAAGGACTGCCACTCTTGAGCGATGCAGCCTCCCACAAGGTGTACCAGATCCCTGGCTGGCTCTGCTTGTCTTCTCTGCAATCTGTGTTGCTAGCATCCGCCGCTTGTTCTGTGGCTATCGCTGATGAAGTTTGGCCTATACGTGTCTTGAAAAAAGCCCAAAAAATGCTGAATCTTCTATTATGATGCCTTTGCAGTTCAGAACGTTCGTAATCGGTCAGCTCATGTCGCTCATCCGTTCAGCAACCCTGATAGCGTCGTTCGCAGCTTTAATAGCCGAGTCAGGGTCGAGCATCTTGGCCGTGCAATTGAACCTGTATCACAATATAGTTGGTAGTTCGAGGAAGTACGATGGCTTATCAACATTGCAATCGAGAGCGCGTACAACCGCAGCTTGCGCAAGATCAATTGCCCTGTCCAGAGCGGTTGTAGATGTGGCTACCTTGTGGATTGGTCGAAAAGCAAGACGGCTAAGATAATACTACTCAAACTATTTTAACTAACAAGGGAAAGTTGATGTTTTTTCTCTGCCCCACGTTTCGCGACCGCTTCAAGGTCACTGAGTGCCAAAAGTGCGATGAAAACCTCTTGATTAAGCTTGATCCAATAGCTAGCTCCGCTCTGACAGCCGTCATGACACAAGCAGGCTAATCAGTGTCAATGCCGTTGGGATATCCCTTGGCCTCCTCATGAACCGGAAATGGCCAGCGACCCGGGTATTTGGTGACCACTGGCTTGCCCCAAACTTCGCCGTATGGCTTCGGGGCCCCAGTAGAGAATTTTGCAAGCAGTTCAGGTGTCGCTCCGCTGTAGTCAACCAGCGGCTTTCGTACGCTTCTATCCCACGCATTGACCTAGTTTCACACATTAGAATTCGCAGAAATTGCAAGGAACTCAACAACTTACCCAGTTACCATGCGCTGTCACGTGAAGCCTCAGTGGCATCTCCACCAAACAAACAGGACCCGCGGTGATGTTCTGTGCGTCGAGGATGATCAGGTAGGTGATCTCACGCCTCTTGTCTCTCGCAACACACACCAGGTGGCCATCGCCCTCGGGTGCCTCTTTGCTCCTGGGAACGAAGCAAGGCTCATGGACCATGACGGTGTCACCGCCTTGCCACACCTTGGACACGCCAGTATGAGTGTCCACGTGCACTATACCGTCCCACAAGCCACTACCCCAGATGACGCCCCAAGTGTGCCTGTAGGGCTTGCCGACATACCTGTCGTCAATGCGGGCCATCTCACCATTGACGTGGCTGAGGACCTGTGGCAGATCAAGTTTGTTCGATTCTGATTTGGGATCGATGGTGAATCTAACAAGTTTCCCAACCATCCTATTGGGGTTCGAAGGCCCGAGCTCCGGGTGAGCGTCCACGAACGACGATAGCCCATCGCCATCGGTGAAGAAAAGATCAAAGTAGAATTTACCATTGTCCTCAAAGTGGTTAGAGAAATGTATTCATCCGTGGTTCTTGGGGCCGTAAAACCATTTGATGTCCTCAGGTTTGGGGTTTCGTCTTGGTAAAAGACCAAAGGTCAAAGGCTGCTACTCGTCAGTACAAGTGACTCGGGATGGATGATGAGTAAAGATACGCACCAGGAATCTATTGAAGCGAAACTGGGCCTCTCCAGAGTTTCTCATAAAATCAACATTTGTCTCGTATGGAAGCAGCCCGAACAGAATCCAACTAGATTTACATTAGTCACACGATTTGGGCAATATAGAGGAGGGAAGTGGTGGCCTTACTTGTCGGAGAAGGCGAAATCGTGTGACCATCCGACAAACGGAGTCTTGACCCAGCATTCCTCCTGTTTCACTCCGTCCTTGTCGAATAGATAGTAAACAAGGTCGTTTGAGCTTAGGACAGGTCAATTAGTGATCTCAAACATAAGGGAGATATACAACCACTCACCCAATTCCCGAGGCTTCCATTCCAAATCCAAGCAGCTCGCCCGTAGAATAGTCCACCTTTGGATGAGACGTAAATGACATGGAGTTCAACTGGCCGTCAAAGTCGGTCAATCCTATATGGCTCGTTAGTATCGCACAAACAGAGAGTATCCGATATAGTCAAGGCAAATCACGCACCAAATGTCTCGAGTGTATCAGGATCCATGAGGATGGGAGGGCTATCATCTTCGGGGATGAGCAGCTTTTCCCTAAAGAAATGAACGTGCACGTTGCCCGGAGATTGAACTTCATCCTTGACCCTCGGATCACCAGAGAAGATATTTCGATAGCTTCCAAAGAGAGGTTCCCGAGCGATGCGTTCAAACACGAAGCGTGGCGTGCGCACATACTTCTGCTTAAAGTCGACAACGCCATTGGAGATGCGCCAAGCGTCAACGGCTCCGTCGCCATTGATCCAGATATCTCTGGGGTTATTGGGGTCTACCTTGTTGCGACGAGCCCAGATCTGGTCGCACACGATACGGTAGAATGTTCCGTCGATCTCTGAGGGCATCGTACCATGGACAACGCATGATGCAAGCTCAGCGTCAAAGCGACCTGGTATATCGATGCTCGTAGAGAAGCCTGGGAGAGACTGCTCGAACTGGAACTTCTCGGCGAGGCCGAGGTTGCCCTTTCTGGACTCGATAGTTGCCGTGTCTTCGGAATGGTAGAGCTTGAGTTCGCCGATGTCTTTCAGCTCGTGCATGAGTGACTGCTGGACTTCTTTGTTGGTCGCCATCTTTGAGTCAATGACTAGTAATCAAGTTGGAATATGTTGATGTGCAGTGGAATGTCCTTGTCAATTGGATGAAGAGGCATGGCGATGCCATCTTTTATCGGCTTTAGAGAGTCGATTTACTGTAATGGACACACATGACTTGATCCTTTCTTTCCTTGGTGGCATCAACGAGTGGCCTTGATCGCTTCGATCGCACCAACGGCTATGATGGCTACAGGAACTGCCTGGCTTTCGTGGCTCCAGTGGCTCTAGTGGCTACGTTGGGTGGCTACAGTGGCCCCAGCAGCGGCATGGCGTATTAGCTCGGCAGCCTCGGCTGACGGTCGACACTATTCCTGTTTCTGGTGGCCATGTTTAGGTATCGCAACGTGACGAAGTGAAGAGAGCACAGCCACCAGACACGCTACCCCATGGGGCAGGTGGGTCAAGATTAGAATGCACTTCTTGCGATACATTTGCATGTCGGAAAGTACTGTCAAACTGTTACTCTACTGGCTTTTTTCGACTTCAGTTACAGGAGCCAACGGTACGCATTTGCGAATGAGCCACTCTAGATGAAACAGCCCAAAGCTGTTTGTCACGAGCAGACCAAGGTAGAGTGAAGGTTTCTCAGATGATGAGCAGCAATTTCCAACGCAATTTTCGATCCGATAATTCTTGCTCTTTCTATCTGGCAACTTGTTAATTTTGACGCTTGTAATATGTTGTCGCAATAAGAACAATCGTGAAATTCGTGGGCCAGAAGCATCACGACCGCATTAGGATATGCATTAATCTTGTAATTGAGATAAAGGACATCTTGATGAGAAGTCTGTATGCTTAGAGTGTAAAGGACACGTTGTTTCCACATTTCTCTGATCTAACTTGCTGATCTTTCAATCTCCCCTCTCATCCATTCCACGACATCGTTACCCCACGATTCCTCCCTTGCAATATCTGTACCCAACGCAAGGACAGGACTGATGTGATTATGACCTCCCCATGTCGAAACAACAAGACCCGGTGTAGAAGAAGAAGATCTCTTGTTCCTCCAAGTGGATATGAAACATCGCACGGGGGAGAGGATCTCATCCTCGGGATCCAGTGTGACACTTCCTACGTGTATCTGAACCTTGCCTCGCTCCAAGGTCTCCCACACCGAGTCATCTGCCAGATACATCAGGCCATACGGGCATTTCTGACCCAGATCGTCACCGTAGTATGAATGCAGTACGTCTTCGCGATCTGCCGCAGCTTTGGAAAAATCAAAGGGCACAGAGAGCAGAGTCACACCTCTGAGACGTACACCATCACCTACCGTAACCTTATTCGGAGTGCTTTGAAACGCAGGGTGGAAGAGGAAAGTCGACCAGTGGATACCGCCGGCCGAGTTTCCCAGTCCAAAGAGATCTCTTTTCTGTCCCTGGAAGTGCTCTGTGATCCACTCGATCGCAGCTGCAATATCCTCTCCTCCCGACGGGAACTTGGCATCGTGGGTGTTGACAAGCCGGTAGTTGATTACTACCGCTGTGAACCCACGAGATGCGAAGAAGTAGCCAGCGTTGGAGTAGACGAGATCTCCGGGGATGGGGAGATTCTTGTCTCCCGCAACAAGCCCGCCACCATGTGCCCAAAGGATCAGCGGGGAGTTGGCTGAGTTTTCCTTTGGCTTATAAAGATCGAGGTTTTGTCTCGGATGTTGGCCGTATTGATGGGTCTCTCTCTCGTTGGAGAAGGAATGTATTGCGGGAGCGTTCTGCTGAAGCAGTTCTGTATAGATTTGCATAGCCGGCGAAAGCACGGCTTTGATATCAGTGCCCAGGGCAGGTAGACGATCCATGATGATGATGAAGATATGTCAATAGGTGGATGATACTCAGTGATGACGAGAATATCGATGGAATATGGATGGTCATGGAATTGAGAGGGCTAATATGCACCTACGCAGCAGGAAATGGGAGATTAGTCATAGGCTGTCGACACGCAAGCTATGCCACCCTATGCCACTTTATTCCACTCAACACTCGGATCATCTCCGCCGCGCTCTACAGCCGCCTCTTGGATACTGCCACCCTATGCTGGTTGCGGAGTCAACGCAGGTTCAGCAGGGGACAGCGAGTGGCTCCAATTGGCCGCCAGTCCGTATTCAATCTCCAGACAATATTCCATGCTCCATGCCCTGCATCTCTAGACCGGTAAATTGTCTACTGATCATGTGCTGATAAAGAGTTTATTACTTAATGGACTTAAAGGTCTAGAATGAAAATAGTACTAGTTTATACAATCCTAAAATACGTACTCAATATCTGTTAAAGCATAAGCCTCCTTTATAGTAACTATCTATGTATGTTTACTTATCATACGGCCTGAAAGGGGTACCTTCAACTTCAGCTTTGATCTGCAGTGCTAAGAAACGTGAAAAGAACCGAGATGTTCCAATATCCCCAGGACAGTACCAGATGTTTGGATCTACTATAGTCAGCAAGTCTTGAACTCTTCTGAAATCATTTTCCAGTTTGGAAATGTTGATGACTTACGTCCGACGGGTTTCCAAGAGCCTCGTGGATTGCCCTCGCGATCCAATAGCCAGCACTCGTCCAGCTGGTCAGCAACCGGGGCGTCAACTTATGATAGCACGCTAGCCGCACGTATCCTGTTGGGGTTCTCTTCTGGCGCAGCCGAGTGCCTTGCTCCATGAGCGAGGCACCATTATGGCGTAAGTGTTTAAATTCGGCTTTGACCTTTTGCAGACTTGGCTAACGGATGTACAGAATGTATTCAGCAGCCCTTTCTGCAGGTGTGGGTTGCGGTATCGTAGTTTCGGGCCTTGTTACGATCAATTTGCACTGGCGATATATATATTGGGTCTGCGGTGCGCTAGTTGGCGCTTGCACGCTTCTCATTATTCTCATATTCCCAGAAACTGAGTACAATAGGGAAAAGATGATGGGTATTCACTTCTGTTCTATCCATCAATGGGTCTAACCATAGTATACACAGAGACAGAGACAGCGGCTAACGCGTCAGAACTGGGCTCCCCATCGCTACCATCAGACAAATCTAGACTTCACGTCTACTGGAAGAGCCTTTCTCTCTATAGTGGTATCCATACGCAGGAGTCTTTCTCGAAGCTTTTTGTCCGCCCAATCATCCTCATTATACTCCCTCCCGTCTTGTGGGCAACCCTAGTCATGGCAACCACTATTGGCTTTCTTGTTGCTATTACATCCAACTATGCCTCGGCTTTCAGCACTCTTTATAACTTCAAGCCGTGGCAGTCAGGACTCTGCTTCCTTGCTAGCCCTGTTGGTGCCTTAGCTGGCAACTTCTGTGGTGGCTATGTCAGTGACCGGACTGCTGACTACTTTACGAAGCGAAATAACGGTATTCGAAGTCCGGAGATGCGTTTACCTGCCATTGCTATCTCATTGATCACTGGGCCTCTCTCTCTTATTCTCTACGGCATAAGCGTTGCTGATGCGTATCATTGGATTGTGCCTACTGTGGGCATCGGACTGCGTACGTTTCTGCTCCTTCAACAAAGTGATGACTCTAATCAACAACCTTTTAGTGACATTTTCTGTCGTCCAAGCCACAAACATCAGTCTGGTGTACACCATCGACGCTTATAGGCCAATTGCAGGCGAGATAGCAGTTACCCAGTACGCATACAAATGTGAGTCATTCAGCATTTATAGCAAACCCAAGAAACACTACTGATATCCTATACAGCTGCTTTCGGGTTTCTTCTTTCTTTCTATACGAACCCGTGGATCAACAAGTCTGGCTATAAATCAGCATTTGGTGCTATGGCCGGAATCGTCGGTGGCATCATTCTCCTTGGAGCTCCGATTTTCATATATGGCAAGAGGATCAGGAATACTACTTGGAGGTGGAAGGTCATTAGAAGCCTTGCCCATTGGGAGGAGGATCGCGAGGTCGGCGAGTGATTGTACATAAGAAGACCGTTCAGGGAGAGACCACAGTTCCTCGGGTATTGCCCTGTCGACCTCCTGAGGTTTCCGAAGTGCTTGAGTGAACAGAGTTCAAGCTTCCTCATTAGTTACCACAACCGAATAATGGTGATCCCTGATATCATATTTGTGAGGTTGACCAACCCCGTAGTGCCCACGTTTAACAATCCATTTAATCTCAATCTAGATAATGAGACCTTTGAACCATTCGTGCAATACCAAGGGCGACCATTAGTTAATCACAAGTCTGCACAAATACCAGGTCAAGTCAGAAGCCAACGTCAGCCAGCTGAAAAAACCATGACGAGCCGGATAAATACGAAGCCGCGCTACCAGTTTTGCACCATTTACCCCAATCCCGAAGCCACAATACATTCAAAGTCCGCGGTGTTCGAGGATACAACAATAAGCTGCTGTTTCAGTCGCGTAAGTCTTTGACAGACATCATAGAGGCCTATAGGCTGTCAGGAGCTATGCAGTTTAGACGAAGGTGAATGGGTAAGGGTCGTACAGTGCCAAAGCGATGAATCGAACAACTTAGCGTTTGATTCTAGAGGAAAGACCTCAAGTGAGTCATGGTCCAAATCAACCCAGCCGTCGGCTTCTGAAATGGCGTCGCTAATTAATTTATCAACAACAGGGTGTAGGCTCCGGCCGGACTTCTTGCTCTGCAAGTACCAGCAGAGAAGTAAAGCTAAGCAGCATGTTAGAATACAACTCTAAGCGCCTAGAGATGGGAGGAACGTACTTCCTTCGTAGGGCGCGATGAAGGCGAGAGGCGCGAATTTGTGAAGACCAACTGATTTAATGTATCCCAAACCTGTCTGACAGTCCGATCTTAACATTTCAGCTGCCCTTATCAGAGCCTTCTCCAGCCTACCCGTGAGACAGATGTCTGAAGATGTTTCTAAATTTGTCCAATCCAAAAGAGCCGGGCTTTTAAGGAAGTCTTTCATAGTCCTCAGTTGCTGGCTTCCGTACAGATGAAAGCTTGTCGAGAGTATCAGAGACCGTGCGGTATGCACCATATGAGACACCGAGGACTCTATGAGGAAATGAGTCGATGATTGTTCTTTCCAGGCGTTCTTGAGAGTTTGAACTGTCCCATCCATTTTCTCGATGAAGGTGTTGAACAGGTCAGGATGCTGGGCCCCGAAAAGCGATTCAAAGGCGCATATGTGACATACTACAGCCGAAACAATAGTTGCAAAACCAAAGTCGGAGTTCTGTCGAGGTAACTCGTATCCATCGAGAAGTAGCTTGACGGTATCGGTGCTGTAAAAGATTTCATTGGGGCGTTTCCAGCAATTTTCGTCCTTTGACCATAATGATGCAGATGACGGTAGCGGGAATCTGGTGTGCTGAATTGTAAGTAAGGAACACCGTTCCGGACAGTCTAAGAACAAGGCAGCGCTGAGAATGACAATCGCCGACAAACACCTAAGCTACGATTAGAATTCGCAGCGCGTTCAAGCACTGAGCAGATACTTCACCTGTTTAGCGTCTCATGGTGTACCCATTCCTTGTACGTTGGTTTCTCGCGAACCTCCAGCTCTCGGATAGCCTCGTGGGCAAGCTATAAGCAAATCAGCATTGACCATGAAGTGTAAATACTTGGAAAACCGACGGTCATAACCTGACTGAGAGTTTGCATTGAACGCCCCTCTGCAATTGAATTTCCACTAAATGCATCAACATAATACACCAAGAGACTAGTTTGCAACGGCCATAGTTGACCTTTGGTGTCCCTGTCATGGAACAGGGCCGATTCTCCGTGCTGTGAGAGTGTGTTAGCTATAAGTTCCCTTTAAATGTGCATGATGAGATGCCCAATCTTACCTTTCTCATTAACAGCAAGGCCGCCACGTGTAGACTCTGTGCTGCAGTCGGCTCCTTGGCATACAGAGCACCGCATGCCATCATCTCGATTAAAAGAGGCGCTTCAAGAAGCTTTTAGCTGATGGGTACAAAAGCAACGTAGAGTATCATGTCGGCGATTTACCTGGGGTAGAAATGATATCAAAAGTCGGGAGATGCACGATAGGTATGTGCGGGGCCATATACTCAAAGAAGCCTCGAACAAATCGACTGACGGCGAATTTGGATGGAAACCGGTAACTTGAAAACCGCTCCGATGTGGTGACGCCATCGTAGTTTTGCTTGGCTCTCTGATACTGCTCGTCCTCAATGTAGAAGGCGCCTCTACTTTCGGGTGGGCAACTTGCGATCGAGGTACTGCTGATAGGAGAGGGGGGAGCCTGCAAAGGCGGGAATCTGATCCCTTGGCGGTTCTGCGGGGCCATATCTTGAAGCAGCAAGACGTCTGGCCCGATCAACTGCGATATAGAGGGATCAGCAAACTGGAAATCTCCCCACATGTCCAACATGTCTGCTGAAGTCACGGTTGGAGCATCGATCCCCAAAAGCCTGTTCTCTCGGGAAATGGAGTCCCCGAAACTCTCGTATACTGCGCTGGTGACGTCGGAGTCGAGCGACAGGCTTGTTCCCAGGGTACTCATCCGTCTTGGCTCTTTATCGCTAGCGGTACCATCTAAATCGCTCTGTTCTTGTATCGAGGCAGCACGGCGCGGTGACAAGCTGCTGCGACTTTGGGTATTGTCGTTACTCGGCGATCGTATTTTATCGGGATGAAAGTTCCTCGTATGGCGAGTGATGACATCTTTGCGGGACGAAGATAACTTGCAGTACAAGCAGTGGAATGGCTTGTCTGCGCGGTCTGCAGGGCATTGTTTAATGATACAGGTCACTAGGGTTTAAAATACCCAGCCCATGGGTATCCATAGGTACCCATTTAACAGGGGTATATACCTAGAGATACCTATTTTAGATGCCTATCTACAGGCAGGTACCTAGATAAGATAATTATATAGATATAAGTACTTATAGGTAAAGATTAGTTGTAAATTAATACCTAGATAAAAATTTAAATTATCTATAATATATATCTTTAATTTATAGTAATTAAATATAATAATTGCTTTAAATTAGTAGCAAATTAGTATCTTATAAGCCTTTACTCCTAGTACCCTAATAAATCCCTTAAGAAAAAACATTAAAACTATAGTAGCTTAGTTATTACCCTAGACCTAGTCCTCTAGTGCACTCTTATATGCATCTTTACTACTATTCTATAGCTCTTAATTAGGCTTATTCTTACCTCTATCTTGCATCTCTTAATTAATCTTATCCTTACCTCTATCCTGCATCTCTTAATTAATCTTATCTTTACCTCTATCTTATATCTCTTAATTAGATATAGCTTTATCTTTATTTAGCTTATTAAAAGTGTTTTTAAGTCTAGCTACTAGATCTTCTAGGTTAACTTATATTTTAGACTTTTTCTATCTATCTTATTGCTATTTCTATATTTTAGTATCTTTAGTAGTATATACTTAAGCTTTAATGTATTTATCCCTTTTATAAGCTTAAATTTCTCTTAATTCTATTTAATCTTATATATACTATACTACTTAATTTTCCTTAGTACTAAAGAATAGAAGTAACTTAATAGTATTTAGATTAATTATTTACTAGAGGTAATTATTTATAGGGTTTATTATAGTATACTAAATGCAATAGTATATCTATATATCCTTCTTTTAAATAATCTTATAGCTAGTATAAGCAGATAGAAGATTAATACTTAAATGTAAAATTAATTAATATAACTAATTACTATATAAGATTACTATAAATAACTTATCTTTAAAGAGCTAGTATATAAAAGCTTTAATTGCTTCTTTAAAAGTACTAATAGTATTAAAAGTAATATAAGTAGAAGCTATAATATAATCTCTAGTTATATTAAATATAATTTTATAGATAAGGCAGATAAAAAGAGTATACATAATAGTAGGCTTATTGCTCTTAAGAATTTAAGTTTTATAGTCCTTTATCTAGCAATCTATAATAGTATTAAAGAAAAGAATTATAATATAAATAAACTGCTTACTAAAAGTAATAATAAGACCCTTAAGGTAAGATTTTCCTTTTAGTACTTAGGCTTTATATATACTTTTTTAAGGCACTTTACTAGCAATAGACTTTTAAGGTTATTTACTAGCAATAGACTTTTAAGGCTATTTACTACTAGTAGTCTTTTAAGCTACTTGCAGGGAAGGGCTTTAGCTGCTAGTTATTTTAGGCAATTAAGAAATTAAAAGTAATTATCTTAATAGATTACTATAAGAAAAAGAGACTAAAGATAAAAACTTTTAAAATAAAGAAAAGAAAAATTAGAAATTATAAAATTTAAAAGGTTATATAGTATTAAAATTTAAGGTATAAGCTTAGTAAAAGTAATTATTTTAATTAATTACTATAAAAGGATTAACTAAAAAGGCTAAAATAAAAAGAAATACTAAATTCTACTTAAAACTTATAAATTCTAAAATTTAAGGGATTTAAAAGGTTAAAGTTAAATTAATATTAAGATTTAATCTCCTAAATAATAAGTCTTAGTATAGTAATTTATTATAAATTTTAGGCTAATTAAAGAAAAGTATTCTGCTAATTATTACCTATTTAGAACTAGTACTTTAAATTTAAAATCTATTTTTTCATTTTTACTATAGTGCTAGAAATCTTAATCTCCTCTTAAACTTATCTCCCCTAAACCCTTGATTTTTTAGCTTTTAAGATATAATTGCCTTTAGCTATAGGGATATTAATTTTTATACTCTAGCCTTTATCTTCCTTATATATTGCAGTAAGAGCTACTATTTTTTAATTTTTCTTAAAGTAGAAAAAATAAATAATAAGAGCTAAGGTAAAGAGCTTATTTACACTTATAGTAATCATTTAAGCTAATCCTCCTAGGGCATCTACTTAGTAGGCTATTATGCAAATAAAAGCCTAAGAAGGATTTATTAATAAATCCTTATATAAAGAAAGCCTATACTAAAATAGATACACTTCCTGCAGAATGCTATAAATATAAGACTGTAAAGAAGAACTTTAATTAGCAGTAGAGTTACTTAAAGACTAAACTCTACTAATATATAGACTATCTTAATACTAATAAGGTAACTAAAAAAGCACTTAAAGATATTGCTTTTAATAATTATAATATAAACTAGTAAGTATATTTTATTTACTAATATTTAAAGGCTAATTTAAGGTAGTATTAAAAAGGGTAAATATTATAATTTCTTTAAAGATAAAGCATTTATAGTATTAACTTTTAAGGCTAGTAAAATCCTATAAGATAATAATAATTCTCTCTAGAAGGATATTAATAATCTTACTAAGGAGAATAATTACTAGCTTGCTTCTATTAATAAAATACTTAACTAAAATAAAAGTTAAGCTATAATCCTACTAAAAACTAATAAATAGATTAAGTAGTAAAAGATTATAGTATAAAAATATAATATTTTTAAATTAATTTAAGCTAATTATTTAAGCTAATCTTAAAATTTATATAACTTATATTAAATAGCTAATAATTACTACATTATATTCCTTATAAGTTAAATGCAATAAAATTATAAACTACCTTTAAAATATTAAGTATAAGATTAATACTATTTAAACTAAGTTTAAGTTCTTTAAGTAAGTATTTATAGTAATTATTTATAGTAATTACCTGCTTATAATTAGCTATAAATAATCTATGCTTTTACTTTATAGTCTAAATATCTTTTCTTAACTTAAATTATATATTTAGTATATTATAAAACTAAAGAATTTAAAGGCACTTAAGCCCTTTAATCTATTCTTTAAATTATCTATAGATAATTAAGCTCTTATATAAAAGCCCTTTAGTAAGCTTTTAGGTTTAAGTTAAGCATATAAAGATATTCTTCTCTTTAAGTTCCCTTTAGTATAAAAGTAATAGTAAAATAATATTATTATAAGATTTTATAATATACTAATTTATTATAGTAACCTTAATAGATTTTAAGTCTTTTATTATTAAGAATAGTAGGTATAATAAGAAGCTTATTAATATCTCTATTAAACTAGTAAACTCTTTACACTTAGAAAGATCTAATAAATCTATTACTAGTAGAGGCATACATCTACTATATAGAATTACCTTCTTAAGCCTCTATCTCTTTAAGATAATATTACCTTATAGCATTTAGGCCTAGGTAAGGAAGTATTATAGCATTTTAAGAGTACTAATTATCTTATATTCTAGCTTTTTATTAAAGCTTATAAGCTATTAGAGCTTATTAATACTAAACCTTAGATTGCCTTAATACTTTTAAGACTCTTTAAAGGAGAGAAATAAGTAAAAAATATATAATTAATATTAGTATAAGGAATAAAGTACTAAGGATTTTTATTTACTTAAGTTAAAGCATAGCAAGGAGTTAATTAAGCTAATTATTTATAGTAATTAGCTAATATGCCTTTTATTTATTATTTTAAAAAGCTATTTTAAAATCCTATGTTTTTATAAATTATCTTTATTAATCTTATATTAATATAATATAAAGTTATATACTTTACATAGATTATATATAGGTTTAAGCCTAATTATACTTAATTAAGATTTTTAAAATATAAATATTTAACTTACTTTTAAATAGCATAATAATAAAGCTTTTACTTATTTCTTAAAGTGCTTTAATTACTAATAACTAAAATTGCAAATTAGACTTTATACTTAATTTAATTTCCTAAATAATTTACTAAAATAGCAGTTATAATATAAGAAATTTAATTATATATTAAAGTTAATAAATATTTTAAAGAATTTTTACTTATTATATTAATATAAATAATAAAAAGTACTTAAAAATTAACTTACTATTCTATTTTAATTGCTACTATATATAACCTTAAAGCTTTTACTTGTTTTATATTATATATTTTCTTCTTAACCTCTTTAATTTATTTTTAATTTTACTTAATAGCTTTATATTTAACTATTATAATTTTTTACTATATTATAAGATAAATCTTAAAGTATAAGAGCTTAACTATTAATTTAATTAAAGTAGTAATACCTATAAAATAGTTAATAAATAAATATATATAGTAAGTAAAATATTAATATAATATATACCTTAAAAAGAATTTTACTTTTAAGATTATTAAGTATTATTTTAAAAGTAATATATTTATATTATTTTAAAATTTTTATAAGTTATAAAAAAAAAAAAAGGATAAGAATTAAAAAACCTTTTTTATTTATAGTTAGATTCTTATTAAGTTTAAGTAAAGATAGCTCTTTTAGCTAATTAAATATAATCTAGCATTTATATAATAAAATACACTAAAGTCTTAAATATTATACTAAAGGCTTACTTTAACTTAATATAGCTTTAGTTTATTATAGCTAAGATTAATTAATATAATTATAAATCTTCTAGTTTAAAGTTATTAAATAAAGTAATAATCTTTTATAGTAATCCTTTTTAAAAATTTCTTCTTACTCTTAAACTAATTCTAAGTTATATTTTATTACTAAAATATCTTTATAAAGCTTACTTAGCCTTAAACTAACTATACTTAGTAAGCCTTTTTATATTCTATTTAACCCTTTTACTATTAATGCCTTTTTTCTTTAGTAAAAAATAATATAATAGTAGATATTATATATTAAATCTATACCTAGCACTTCCCATTTACTTTAATTACTAGAGTTAAAGGCTTTAAAAATCTTCTAGGGAAAGAGAGACTCTTCTAGCTAGTTCTAATTTAATTAAGGTCTATAGAGATTAAATAGAAGACTATAGATTATATACTGCTTTTACTATACTACTCTAATATATCCTAATGTATTTAGAACTAGTATATTAAGTATATATAGGCATCTAAACTTAGCTATTTATAAGAAAAAGGCTCCTAGAATAAGGATATTTAAGGGAATTAATATAATACATTCTAATTTTAATATAAGTATATTTATAGTAATTAAATATAATAATTCTAGCTTACTTTTAATAGATTAATACTACTAAGTAGTAGATAGAATCTATTTACTATCTTACTTATTTTATTACTAGTAGCTATTTATCTATAAATATTATAGTAAATTTAGCATTCTAGCAGCTTATAGCCTTTATCTTACTATACTTTTAACTACCTAGCAGCCTAACTCTTACTAAATAAATTTAAGATAAGTCTTTATCTTTATAAGAGGCTATTCTTTAAACTCTCCCCCTAAAGGCTAAAGTCTCTCTTATATTAAATATATAGTTAATACCCTATAATAAGTTTACTATTCTTAATATTTTTACCTATTTTCTTAATACTTAATAGTAACTTAAAAGAATTATACTTAGATTTATTAATATATCTAAGAATTAAGGCAGGGTTATACTAAACTCTTATATAATATGCAGCCTCTAGAACTGTTATCTTCTAAATTACCTTTAGGCAATTATAGCAGATAATAGTATATATCTTAATATTAAGGATCTAAATTATAAGATTAGAACTAAGTTATAGCCTATATCCCTACCCTGCTCTTATTTTATATAATATATAGCCTATATTCTAAACCTTATTATATAAGAAATTATAAATTGTATTAGAATTATATCTTAAGAGATAGTAATTTTAAAGGGTAATAATTATAATAAGAATAAGGATAAGGAGGATAACCTTTCTTAAAATGAAAGCCTTAATAATAAGAACCTAATAGATAATTAATTTAATACCTTAAAATAGCAAGTTATAGACTAATTATCTAATCTTATTAGCATTAATTATTTATCTTTATTAATTCTTTAGGTATATATATTTCTTCTTATAATATATTCCTTATAGTAATTGCATGTAGTAATTACTAAGTTAATTATAACTAATTATCTTCTAGGTTTATTGCCTTACTATTAAATTTACCTAAAGTCCTAAGCTTATATAAAAATTTAAAAAGACTTAAGCTTACTAAATATAAAATAAGACTATTTTATAACCTTTAAAATTAATTTATAATATCTTAACCTAATAGAACTTAATAACTATAATGCTTATAAGGGCTAAGATACTAAAACTATCTATTTAAGAATAGTTTAAAGACTACCTTAATAGGAATTATAAGATTACTGCTAAAAATTAGTAATAGATTAATTACCTTATTAATTATACTTACATTTTTATTTATCTTTTTAATTCTATTAGTTATTTAGCTATTAATAGCTTATCTGCTATATAAACTTAACTTAAGATTATTAGCTGCTATCTTAGTATTTATTAGGAGAGGCTTTTCCTACTTAAAGGCAGCTAAAATTATTAACCTTAAGTAAAGGTTCTTTCCTGCAGCATTTATTAAGCTATAATAAAGCTATATAAGTATATAGATTTATTTATTACTAAGACCCCTTATCTTATTATTCTTCTTCTTTTACCTCTACTAAAATCAGAATAAGATACTTACTAGAGTAGTATTTAATCTATTCTTCTATCTTTAAGTATTAGCAGTATTAAAGAATAAGCTAAAGCTAATTTCATTTAACTTTATACCTCTTAATATACATCTAGCTATATAGATCTATTTACATTACTATTAATAGAGAAATAAAATCTTCTTTTTAGTTTTCTTAATTTTAAAAAGGTATTTATAGTAATTTAATATAGTAATTATATACTTACTATAGTTTATAGGCTAGCTACTCTTAAAAATTAGCTTTAACTATATATAAATCTTTCTTTAAAGAAAGTATATTTAGTATAGTATTATATTATATTATTAACTAATATAATAAATAGAAAGGCAATCTAAAGAAAGCCTCCTTTAATTCTAGGCTTATATTGCTTATAATCCTAAATATTCTACATTAAGCTATATAGCTAGAAACCTTCTTGCAATACAGCTAAGTATTATTATAATTAAAAGAGCATAAAGTATATATTACTTTATATGCTAATATAAATAATATACTTTAAAGGTTTCTTTAATTAAAGAAAGGTTCTTATTACATTTCTATTCTATAGCCTTAAACCAATTCTAAGAGTCTCTTAACTTAGACTTATTTAAGCTATCTTCTTTTATAAAGGACTTCCTAGACTAGCTTAAAGAGCTATAAAAAGCCCTTATATATTTTACATTACTTAAAGAGATACTATAATATTTAACCTTCCTTTACCTGCTAATAATATATAAGAAAGAAGTTATTTATATAAATATACTATTAGTAACCTATTAATAACTATCTTTTATTCTTCCTTAATTATAAATATCTTCTTCTTATTCTTAAGACTTATAACTTTTATAATTATTTACTAACTAATCCCTATTACCTATACTATTAAGCCTACCTTAGTCTTTTTATAATTTAGATTCTATTAACTCTTATCTTTATATACCTTTAAAAAGACCTAGACTAAGTAAAGCTTAATATACTAACTTATAGCAGTTATTACAAGTTAGAAGCTAGATTAAAAGAATAGATTCTTAGAGTACTAGTATTAGGCAGTTAGCTAGAGACTAATAATACTTTTTATATAAATAGTATATATTTAATTTAATGTTTTTTATATATATATAAATATGCTTTTTATATAAATTATTATAAATAATTACTATAAATATATTATATTTATACTACTTTTAAGAGTTATATAAAAGAGTATAATATTACCTATAGGTACCTATAGGTAATTTCTAGTACCTATATATATTATAGGTATTATAAGAACATTCTAAAATACCTATAGGTACCTATATATAATATTATTTACCTAACTAGATGCCTGGGTAACTGGGCATTAAGCTATTATTAGGTACCCATGGGAATTTTAAACCCTGCAGGTCACTCTGCTGCCAAAAGGTGAGACTCACGGCTTTTCTGGTGGCGTTTTAGATGCGCCTGGCGATTGAATTCAGATTTGCACTGCGTACAGTTGAAGACGCGCGAAGCAGCAACGGGGCTGGCATCATCTCGTGGCTCCGCATCCGGGGATTCTGCCATCACCATGTTGGGTCATGTAGTATGCATCAAGCGTCGGCGGTACGTGATAGAGGTCATCAAAAGATGCAGAAAAAAGGAGGGCGATCCGTGATGAATTAACCATTCAATAATAAGTCGCAATCATAGATAGTACAATAACAAGATAATGCGATTGACAAGGCGAGATTGCAGTAGGAATGTGCGTTAGCTGGTGTCGAGATCGGGTTACGGTCCAGCAGAAGAGGAGAATGGTAAGGTTTAGGGGAAAGCAGTGACCCAGTGGGTTTGCCTGGTGAGCTGCCTTTTGTATGTTGCTACTCTAAAATCCCCCGCACTACCCTGCATTAGGATGGCTGATCAGCGAGATGCGGGGAGGGCATTTTCGGGACCTGTATGTATTAATAAGGCCCCTATACGGAAGTCTGTAGGGCTCAATGTTTCAAAACCCAAAATGTAGTAGATTTACACCTCCCATACGTTTCCGTAAGCAGGATAATGCCCCTAGAATTGCATAGGAAAAAGTCAGGTTATATAAGCAGTGGAAATCGACTAGGCCCGATTTAGCTTAGTAGGAGTAGTTACGTATACCATTTTAAATTATTACAAATGAGCCTACAGCTTTATCTTCTCTTTTCCTTTAAATTCATTACAATTAGCAGGTAAGAATTACCTTCTTATTAATTCAATATCCCCCCTAAGCTACATTAGATTTATTTGCGTACATTTGCATACATTTCGCATGATTAAGAGCTTCATTTTCATATATATATCTTCATTTCCATTTCCTCAATTTTTCCCCCATTTCTGACTACTTATTTCCCTTGTTAATTATACTAATAGAATCCTGCTGCTAACCTTATTAATAGAATTATACTAATTAGAACTATTTATTTATTTATAACCTTATTATACATATTTATAACTTTAAAGCCTATTATAATAGCACCTTATACTAAGAAAGGAGTATAGAATAATATTAATGCTTTAGTATTTATTACTTTACTAACTCTTATACTAAGGTAAAGAGCATATAGCTTCTAGCAGTTTAAAGATAAATCTTACTATAAAGAATACCTCTAAGAAGACTTCTATAAAGCAGCCTATAACTACTTAAGATTCTCCTACTTCTTTAATTACTTTATCTAGTACTTAATATACTTATTTAACTAAAACCTAAAAGAATAAAGCTATATCTAAAGATATAAATAATAAAGCTAAAGATATAAATAGTAGTAATAAGGAGTTAAATGAAGATAAAGTAAATACTACTACTCCTACTATTACCTCTAATAATAAGGATAGCAGTAATAAAGATGCTACTAGTTTTATTAAGCTAAAGCTAAATAATACTATTACCTTCCTTCCTACAACTAAAGTTACTATTAATACTATTTACACTGCTATTAGCATTAATAATAGTATAGACCTAGCAAATATCTATACTAACTTGCATAAGACTATCCTTTAAACTGCACTAAATAGTAGTATAGTAAAGCTTAATGCTTTACCCTAGATATATATAGGTATAGCTCTTTATAAGTACCTATTTAAGCATAAAACCCTGCCTAAGAGCAACCCTGACTTGATTGTATAGGCGTTAATTAAGGCTATAGCTAAGTGTAGCAGTAAAGGCCTCTATTACCTGATCTTAAACATTTATAAGCCTAATAGCTTAGTAAGTTTAATTACTTTTCTATACTTAACTATACTAATATATACCTAGGATATTAATAAGCTTCTAATTAATACTAAGGTTATAGGGAATAGGACTATAAAGCTATATAAGTTATCTTTTAATAGAACCTAGAATGCTAATGTTATGCTTTTACAGCTATATAGCTTTAATGCTGCTATCGCTTGCAAGAAGTGCAAGAGTAAGACCAGTCCCTTTTATAAGTGTATTATTAAGTCTAAGGATAATAGAACTAAAGCCTATAGTAATTGCCTTTAGGGTTATAGAAAGGTTAAGAAGTGCAGCTTTAGTAAGTTATTTCTATATATATATAGGTATAATAAATTAACATTCTATAAGTTAATGTTAATTCTAATAATAATGCTAAAGTATCTGTTATGCCTATGCAAGAAGCTATACGTTTTTAAGATTGCTAGCTTTATAGTAAAAGTATAAATAATCAGAGGATTAAGAGCTAGTAGCTACACTTAAGTAGAAGCAGGGCTAAGTTCTAGCAGGTATATATCTATATACCTTTATATATCTAGATACTAATCTATTAATAGGAATATTTCTTAAGAATTATATATAATAGCTATTTTACAGATAACTCTATACCTAACTAAATCTTAATGCTATACCTTTTTATGCCTATAATATAGGAGGAGCTTACTAACTTCATTTAAGTATAGAATTAGCATTATATTTGCAGCTAGAAGAACCAACCTTATATTCCTGCTAGGCAGCCTTAGGCATTATACTTCTAACTAGAGGCTTGCAAGAGTATATAGAATTGTTTAAAAGTTATCCCTAAATAATATCTTTATAACTTATAGAATATCTTTACTTAAGATCCTATTAATATAAATGCCTATTTACTAGCTATTATAATATTAGTATATAATAGTATTCTTATAAATTAGAAAAAGCATTTAAATAACTCTAAAAGTAAGCCTTTACTTTCTATATACTTATATCTACAGGACTGCCTTATATAATATATCTAAGATAAGCTTAAACCTTAAGTATTCCTCTTAGATAAGCCTATAGGTACTCTTAAGTATATATAAGAGCATTTAGTTAAGAGCAATATTAATATTATGTAACTAGAGAGTCTTAAGGCTAAAGCTAGTAAAATTAAGGACTTCTATAATATATGCTAAGATATATATTAGTATTATAGTCTTATAGGCTATTCCTGCTTTTATATCTTGCAATATGGAAGTTCCTTCTTCTCATATAATGCCTTACAGGCCTAAAGCTTCTTTACAACAGGCTCCTCTCTTGCAACAGGCTCTCCTTTAGAAGCAGTATCCTTAGCAAAGGGATCTTCCTCAGATATATCTGTATTATGCTATATAGCATTAGATACATTAGTATCTTAATAAACGCTAAGTTTCTCTGCCTTTATAGGAGGAGGCTCCTTCTTTAGCTCCTTCTTTAGCTTCTTCTTTAGCTTCTGCTTTACTTCCTGCTTTACTTCTAAATTCCTTAATGATATTAGCTTAGATGCCTTATTTGGCTTTTTAGTTAATTGTATAGAGGTTTCTCCCTCCATAGATGTCTGCCAAGTTGCCCTTTTATAGCTAGTTTTAGCCTGTAGCTTATCTTCCTTATTATTATTACCTTAAGGGCTATCTATTAGATTAAAGTGCTAGAAGAGTAGTATAGTAATATTGCTTTTTATAGGGGTTATATTAGCATATTTAAGAAGATTCCTAATTGTAGTTATTTCATACCTATCTAAAGTAAGGAATTTAAGATAGTAATCTCCCTTTTTCTTATCTATTCTTATAATAACTTCCTACTAAATTAACTATAGTTTTAGCTTATATTAGCTAGTAATAGACTAAACTATAAGCTTATATAAATTAAACTTTTAGTTAAGTATAAAGTTTAACTTCCTATTAGTTTTATAGTAAAGATAAACCTTAGTATACTTAGATATTTAAAGACTAGAACCTTTTATATATATATAATATCCTTTACTAATCTAGAAAAGAATATTAATCTTAATTATTAATACTCCTAGTATAAATGCCTTTATTTTTATAATACTAAGTATATATTAGAATATAGCCTCTATAGTAATACTACTATATATATTAGGAATTAGTTATTTAGTAGTAGAGATTAAGGGTATAGAAATGCTTAACATGTTTTTATTTAGCAGTTTATAAATAGCCTTTAGAGTTATAATAGGAGAATTATTATTAACTTTAATAATCTTAATTAGCTATAGATTAGTATAGTATAGGTAAGTACTAGTATACAGGAACTTAGTATAGATAATATTATACTCTTTTTGTAACTTAATATAGATTAGTAGAGTAGAAGGGGCTTAAGATGCTATAATGAATTGTATTATAAGGATTGTAATCTTATTTAAAGTGTAAAAGATTTTATATAGTTTTATATAGCTTTATAGAGGAGTATAGTAATTTATATAATCTCTAGAGTTTTTAAGTAGTTATATATATATAATAATTATATATATTAATTTAATTGAAAATTAATAGTAAATGTAGTTATATGAGATGATAGATTGATGTATGGTGTAGATGTAATAAGAAAAGAAGTGTAAAATGCCTTAAAACTGGGTTTTGAAACATTGAGCCCTACAGACTTCCGTACCCCTATTAGTTTTGGAGCGAACCCTATTTGCTGTCGCTGTCTGTGAGTAGGCGGTGCAGTGGGGGGGTGACGAATTTTAGATAGTAAGTCCCGCTGACTAATCTCATTTTCGGAAGTGGCATACCTTGGCATTGGTAGCATGAAGAAGACATGTATAGAATTAGATGAAAACTACAAATAGGCAATATTTCCGTATTGTGTAAAGTCTTATATATATTTACAGGCTCTTTACTAAAGATATTAACTGTAAATAGAATATTAAATCTATAATTTAATATTACACTCTATTACTTAACCTATAAATTGGAATTTAAATAATAGTTATGAAAAATTGAAAAATTAAATCTCTCTATATACAGTCAGGTTTAGGGAGTTAATGTGAGACTGCTATTTCGAGTAAATAGACTGAATATCTACTACTTACATTACGCTTCTTTCCTCGCCCTGTTAGCATAGGGCCTTAGGCCTGCCGAGGAGACAAAAGAGGTTACTATTAGCACGCGATTAGTATTTTCAGTAACTAGTAGCCGAGGCTCTCGAGAAGTGACAAAGGTTGATATGTATTACGGTCATTCAGACTTATCTGGAACTATAATATCAGGCCCATAGTCTAGGAAAATACTATATAAAGTCAAGCACACCACAGAGTCCTCAGACAGGCATCACCCTACAATTTTCAACTTCTATAAACCCAACCTGCACCAGCAACGCTCTGGAACAAACCTCACCAAACTTCCAAAATGGCCACCATTCGAGACGTTGATATCACCACCTATGATGGTTTGACCTTGAAAGGAACCTTCTACAGTGTCGGGCCCAAGAAGCCTTGCATTATCATGACCCATGGGGTGAGTTGACCAATACCAGTACGGATTATCTCGACGCCTTCAACTTCGCTGCAACTCTTCCTGATGTCGATCCCACTAAGAGTGTATACTGGGGATCCAGCTTGTCCGGAGGCAACGCTATTTGTGCCGCTGCAATGAACAAAAGCCTGGCAGGCATCATCTCACAAGTCCCCTTCGTCTCCGGCGGTTCCATGGATCGTATCACTGGAGCCCCAAAATCTCTTCTTGTCTCTCATCGCTCTCCGAAATCAGAGATCCAGATCCCAATCTATCCCAACTCTGTCGAGGAGGTCCAGGATAATACCACTAAAGCTATTCTCAAAGATGCTGGAGCCGTCGAGTTTGCAGCGGAAATGACCCGACGAGGCTACAACTTCGACAAGATGTCGACTCTTCAGAGTTTGACCAACACGATCATGCACGAGCCGACGGGTGTTATCCATCACATCTCGCCCACGCCACTGCTCATGATTGTGGCGGATGATGATGTGTGCACTTATACGCATTTGCAACTCGAGGCCTTTGAGAAAGCACTGCATCCCAAGACTCTCAAGATTGTAAAGGGAACTGGCCATTTTGATCTGTACTATGGCAAGAGGTTTCAGGAAGTGGTTCATATGCAGCTTGAGTTTCTTAAGAGCATCTTTTAGTGGCAGAGGGACTAGCCTAGGCAATATAGAGTAAGAGACCTTGTAGATCTTTGAACAGAATAGAGTACATTCTTTTTTACCTAAATTGCGCTCATGATAATACATGGTGGCCCCAAGACTACTACAGAAAAAAGCATCAAGTTATAAGCCAGATGAGCTTAAATCACTATAAAGAACCCGGCAGAGAAAATCGATATCTGAGCCGACAAGGACATGATTTATTGGTCAATTATTGAGTTTCGGATCGTGGGGACCCCGTATTTCGTCGGAGATTGCGGAACATCTCTTCTGTCCGAGTGCGAGCGTCGTCACACTAACCTGCTTTGATGTGTCCTTCCCCGCAATCATACCGTGGTAGTGCTTCTTCAGGCCCGGTTGGCTTCTTTCTCAAACCTTTAATAACAATTCCACAGAACCATTGCCCAAATCCAATGTCTAGTCTCTAGCTAATTCCTATCGTTGAGAAGCTCAGAATGTCTCCAGCTTCGAAACCTGTGACGCGGTCTAAAGCCCTCCACAAACGCTCGCTACAGGCGTGTCTGATCTGTCGGTCAAGAAAAGTCCGATGCGACGTGTCAGTACACGGCCAACCATGCACTAATTGCTCTTTAGACGACAAGGAATGTCAATTAGCTAGAGCCCCAGCTGTTTGGTAAGTCCTCAAATTCTTCGCTCCTCTGCCTATATCGGTTGACGCGTCTTTTGTAGGACCCAGAAGGCTTCCGAAAGACGAGCACTACGGAATTCGGTTAATGCAGCCAACATCCGAAACAGCGACGTCGCTTCGAACCCGACTGAGCAACTGAGTCTGGATAATCAGTTATCGCTACCGCAGCTCGCAAGCTCAAATTTCTCCATACAGACAGTGGGCGCTGGTGAGCCATGGCAAAGTTGGCAGATGGACTCGCTAGATTTTGCCTCCATACCCGAGCCTACCGCCTACGATGGCTGGAGTTCCTCCATGCCCGCTGAGAGGCAGCCTCGTTTGGATCCTATGGGTGAGTAGTTCTGTGGCTTGGCACGTCTTACCCAATCGCTGACAACAAGAAGCGAATATCTTGCAGCATAGTACAGGGTCACCGAGTGACAGAGGTAGCACAAAGGATGGGGTCATACTATACTCCTACTTCCAGTTTCTGACAGTCGGGAACCTTCATGCCATTCCTTATCAAGACGTCACTTATCTCGAAGCTCAAGGATGCTTGCATGTCCCTAATCCCCTGATCTTGGATGCCTTTATGAAGGCGTATTTTACTTACGCCCATATATTCATCCCTCTCATCGACGAGGGAGAGTTCTAGGAAATATTCTCTCCAGCCACAAACAGTTCATCAAGGACCACCATGTCGCTTCTCGTTCTTCGAGCTATGCTCTTCGCTCGCAGTACTGTATGTCGTTCTCGAGGCTTTTTAGAAGCTACCTGCTAATGATAATCCATAGTATGTTCCGCTTCCTGTCCTACGCCAACTTGGATATCATGACATATGCTCCCTCAGGGCAGATCTATATCGAAAAGCAAAGGTGAGTCCAAATTCCCATATGACGACCTAAGTTTGACAGTGTAAAGCTTCTGTTTGATATGGAAGCTGAGACAGCCCATCTGCCACTTGCTCAGGCCGCATTGATGCTCATGAACTGGGTTCCTGAATCACCCACCACAACTTCACCTGTGCCCTACCGAACATGGCTGAGTCTAGCAATCCATCATGCCAAGCTCATCAATGCCCACCGTCACGCTGGAATTTGCGACGTTGGAACAACAGCAAACGAACCACGGTCAAGAACACTTCGAAGACTTTGGTGGTGCTGCATTATCTGTGACAGATTATCATCTCTCGCCTGTCGCTTCCGTCTGCAAATAACGCCTGACATGCTCGACATGGAGAACTGCGTACCGTTGGGTTTCGCCGATTTACAGAGCGAGATCCATCAGTCAAACGTTTTCTCGCCCGCGACCAAGCGCCAACTTATATCTCTGTTCTCCAAGAACCTAAGCCTCTTAATGTTGCTAACAGAGATCATCTCAGTTGCCTATCCTTTTGAGACACGGCTTGAGTCAAGCCCAGACTTCTCGGCGCAGGAAGAGGAGAACATCAGAAAGTCTTGTGATCTTCTTGAGGAGTGGCATGATACAGCCAAAGCCGAGTTCCCTCCCTTCCATAAGCCTATCGCAGCTGAGGAAAGTGATTCAGCGAATTCCATTGCTGTACATACAAATCCCATGTACATTTACTACCAGTACGTTCTGAACGCCATGTTCTCTACGGGATATAGACTCATCTCATCTAGCACGTCTTCCATTGCTCTCTGTAATCGCAGAGTCTTCACGCTAATTTCAGGAACGGAAAGCCCTGACTTTCATCTTGAGGATTTTCAGGATGGCAACAGAAGCAATGAGATTCGTGGAGGTATTGAAGACTCCGTTCTTGGTCTGTCTAGATGCATAGGCTCACTATTAGGGACCCATTTGACGAAGTATCTTCCTATCACAGTGTAAGTAAACCCAACTCTGCCTTCAGATTGCCTGTAAGCCTGTATACTGACTAATTGCTATAAAGTTCCGGATGCCTTGCGGTCCCTCTGGCACTGTACCATATGAACACAAGCTTATCCTCTAAAGACGACGTAGTCCCGAGCCATATACAAGGGTGGCCCCTTATGAGTCTTGATCCGACGCAGAAACACCTCCAAGTCATGGCAGACGCATCGGACATTTTCTCAACTCAATACTATGGCTCCCAGTGGGTCAAGGAAGCGGCAGAGCACGTTGCCAAGCTAGCCAGGTCCTTCAACAAAGATTCATCGCTGTCGGGTCAAGAAGCTATGAAAGATTGGGTCGACATTCTTGTAAAACATCCAGAGGCATATCTGGGACTTGTGTGGACAGTGGACATGTGCATTAGGCGGAGGAAGCTGCCTGAAGCTCAAGACTTTCCTTTGTGCCTTCGCAGCGACGTAGAGAAGCTAAATGCAGCTCCTCAGAAAACATGCCATGAGATGTTAGACTCTCAGTCTTTCAGTGGACAGAAGGACATTCAGCTTACACAGTCGCTAGATTATCTTTTAGGTATCCAGGAACCCATGATAGATGTCCTATGGGATGTTGTCATATGAGGCATCAATTATCAGTCATGCCACCTTGTTCATTATCTCAACCTCCAAGTGTTAATTAGCCTGCCTGTAACATCCCCCTTCTTCTATTCAGCTTTCATAGCAAACGGGCACCCAGGGCCACTCCACTCAGACCTGATATACTGGCAATACGCATGATCACTTCCCCTGATATCATCTTTTCTCGCCTTCACCTTCTCCACATCCAACGTCTCAATCTTCTTCCAAAACGACTCCCTTGGGTCCGGTAAAAGCGTCTCAGCAAGGCTCATTTCCGTTCCAACGAAAAGCACAATTAACCACTGAAAGATGGGGTTAACAGGTTCGACCCGCATTGCTCTGAGAGTTGTAGGCATTGAAAGAGCTTTCACTATCGACACTCCCAGCCATCGAAAGCCGTAGGGAAAGTATCGGAAGGCGAACTGATTAAAGATAGCCAGGCCGATGTATTGCATCTTCACATCGAACTCGCGCTTCTCATTCTCGTAGTCTTCGCAGAACTGGATACACCCCTCAAAATCTACAGGACACCCGATGACAGAGTTCCCGTCCTCTCTGATAAAGAGCGGCGTCATATCCCGCCAAAAGTGGTGAGCGGCGATCTTTTCCTTCTCAGTGAAACCCGATAGTCCCAGCCGAAGACGAAGACGGTGCATGAGTACGGCACTGAACGTCGTGACGTACAGAAAATCTTCATTGAACGAGAAGTTACCGGGGAAACGACGCGCCAGAGACATGTGAAGTTTGTTGATATGCTCCACAGCATCTCGACATCGTTTATCGCTTGGTCCATAGTGCCACCACGTCATGTTGTAGTTTTCGGTGTCTTCGACGCGTTGAGCCCCGTGCTTGACAACCTTGCCACCATCTGAGCGCCAGACTGTCTTGCAGCCATGGGTCGTGATGATGAAATTGGGAAATGTCAGGGCGTAGATCATGTTGTTCATGAAATCACTTGAACGATAGCAAGACATGAGCCGCCACATGAGTTCATAGTCGGTCTCTGGATCGAGGCTGTTGATGGTGTCATTGAGCCAGTGATAGCCCCCAGGAGATACTTCTTTAGTCATGATTGATAGAGAATAAGTGAAATGTGTTTGATAGTAACTGATATCGTGAATATGATATCCTTTCAGAAAGTTATAATATATAAACGGTGTCTCTATCAACACCTCCAATCAATTGTACGAACCCTCTCCGCAAAATGCTGCAATGTCGTACCGATAGTTCCCCGTGGGGAAACACGCGACAGGGTGAACTCAAACGCGAAGGCCGCTGACTAAGCGGTTCTTGTATGTCTTTTCAACCGCCGAGATTCATAAGTACTCACCAACTGCCGAGTCTCGGATCCGATACTAATCGTTGATACTTATGGGTACAATTCTCATGATCCCTTTCACTGAGACACGGCAGCAAATTCACTGAGTCACCTGTTGTCATGGCGTCAAAGAGGCTCATTATATGACGCGCGACGCGTTTTATTACTACGTCATGGTTTTTTGTGGCACCAACATATTGAGATTACCATTGTGTCTGCTCAAACCACCGCTGAGAATCACTAGCAAAGAAATGGCCCAGCTCAAGCTCATCACCAAAACCAAGCGTTGACGTCTCCCACGTCGGCATCGTTGATAGTAAATCCGACTCCATGTCAAAATTAATAGTGCCCCCTTCTGCTGTCAGATATGATCCCAAAGATTCATTATTAAGGTCGGCTTGGGTCGTGGTGCTCGCATCTAAAAGTTTGTCAATAATGCAAGGGTAAAAAGAAGTCGGTGAGGAATATTAACCCCAGGCGCTCACAATCCGGAGAAGTTGCTGTACGAATTTGACGCAGCGTAGGACAAGAGTGTTGTTATCGCTGAGCTTCAAGAGAGCCTCGCAAGTCTTGCCGAGATAGCGTTTCGCACTCTCGAGGCGGCCAGCGTTTCCAGCTTCCGCGCCGAGGGATATCAACAAGCTACCGAAGATCGCCAACGCTGCACTGAAGGCTATTCCTCAAGTCAGATCACCATAATAAGTCCCTGGGGTTGGTCACTTACCATAGTAGAGGGTAAACCACCAAGCCCCAATCAAATGACGCCCATGATCAGGCCTTGTCAGTATGGTATAAATAATATCTATGATGTTTTCCGCAACTTGGACAAAAACCCTGTCGAAGTTGGCATGCATGCTATTGATGGATCCCGCGTGGCGATATGGCGTTTTGGCCTCTCTAAGCAGAGTACCTAGAGACCGAATGAAGATTGGGCGATGAAGCAAGAGTTGAACGTTGAGGTACCTGAGTGTGAGAATGATTCTGAACTTTTCGCGTAATGGATCCTGAATATTCTCATCCGTATTATCTGGCATGTTATCAACAGACCGCAAACCCAGATGCTGAGGTAAGCTGTTTTGCCAGTCCGAGAGCTCCTGGCCGAACTGGATCATGGATGTCATTGTGGCTGTATCTGATGATTGATCCTCGCATCCGAGATTGCTGCCATAAAGAGAGCCGATGATTCGCCCCATGATCCTATACAGAGTTCTAGACAGGTCAGGTTAGTGGATCGTCTTCAAGGTACAATGGTTTCTTACATAGAAGCGTTGTAGAATGCAGTGCTCATCGTATGGACTTCATCGGAGGTCGACGTTGGCACTGGCAATGTCTTTGGAAGATCCAAGCGAATGTACTCTTCTGGTATAGCACTTGGGCGGCCAAAGGTGAGGCTAAGGCTTCTACATAGATGTGTCAGCTTGAACAGACCCCAGTCTTGATAGTAATGGAAAAGGACCAACCTATCGAGCAAGATACATCCGAACCAAGTGCGTTTCCTTATCTCTTGTTGAAGAGGAGTAAACTTTGACGCAATGTCTCTCGAGTGAAGTCCAATAGACATGGCAGCTTTGACGGCGAGGCCGTGAATGGTCCATGTGTGAACCGACTTATGCGTCCCCTGGAGATACTGACTCGTGAGTAAGAGATATTGGACTAAAGAATGTCAGTCCCAAGACGCGAGGTGTAGTTAGAGGAGATTATCCACCTGTTTCAAGAGTAGTCCCCCTAAACATCTGTGTATGGCAAAGCTCCTGGGCTCTGCGGTAGTAAACATCCGACTCTTCAAAAGTGGTCTCACTCCCCGAGTCCTCCCAGCACGAAGTACATGTAGCCATCGCAAGAATCATATTCAGCAGACCGAGCCAGGTCCGACGAACGTTACCTCGGAACCCACTTGCTCGGAATCGCTCATAGGTGTCGAGAAACTCTTGCTCGTGTATGTAAGGAAACAAGAGCCCCGTGTTGTCAAAGTAGGCACGAATGAGACGCTGCATGACCTCATCTGGTGGTAGGAGGTTGGCGCCCACCTTTTGAGACTCTCTTGAGGCTGCTGGAAACGCGTTCAAATTACTCACTAGTCCACCTTCGTATGCACTGTACTCTGAGGGTGGTGTTAATGAAGTCTGATTGATGTGTTGTGTCCTTTTTGTATCGACAGCTCGTAATATGTGTCGCATAAGCGCGATGTTTGACGATGGGCCTGGAGAATAGAGGTGTTAAACAAGGTCAAATAGAGGGACAAACCGTATTTACGTACCGAAGAAACCACAGTCTTGCTCATCTACGAAGGAGACGGCCATGCCATCAGTCATACTCTGGCCCGCACCATTCTCGGGAATCTCATCGATGTTGACCACCACATTTCCAGGTTGGTGATGAAGTGGAAGCGTGACATCTTGCCTTGAACTTTCTGAAGTTTTTAGTGTACCCTCAACCAAATTCAGTCTAATATTATGCTGTTCAATATTCGCTTCCAACAGCTTCACTTTGGCCTCCAGGGCAGCAAAAATACTAAAGACATCTTCATGTTAGACAATTGATTCATACCAGTGCAGGGTAGTGAAGGAGAGACGCCTTACTCCTTTGGGACTAGAAGATTCGCAGAGGTTTCCTGCTGTTCATACGAACAATCGAATCCAAGCTTATCGCACGTGTCACATCTCGGTCGCGCTCCATTACACTAACTTCATCAGCCAGCTGTCTAATAACGCGTTGAGAGACAAACTCTACCCGTGATTTGCGGATTCTGCACGCCGCACAAGCCAACGCGACTCGGCGTCTCTTTGGCGCGGGCTCCGACGCGTTTGCTTTTGGCGGCTGAGACGTTCCGCTTTTGGCCGAAGCTGGTGGAGAGTCATCTCGGGGGGTCATGATGAATGGTACGATTGGGAGATGCAACGAGTAGCACTTGATCGGGGCAACATTGGGATGGGCCGGTTTTTGTATCCAGGTTGACAAATCTTGTCTCCGCATTTCCCCAGAATTATCCACTGAGGAAACTGGGGGTTACGGCACTTTCAAACTCTGTTCCATCTTTGGTTTGGGCTGTGTCAGTTTCGCCAATTGGAAGGGTGTGTTCTCTTCCGTCTCCATCTCGCTTCTTATGCTTCTGGGGTTTGTGGTTACGCCTTTGTTACACTGGCGCAAATACAAGTCCCTTAATTGGCTCAGCGACTGCTCTCGAGTCCACTTGACCATGCTAGCTCCACCTTCGGGGCACCATCGGGAAGGACGGCACAAGCGGCCCAAGTATCAAAATAGGCACAAGACATATACTTCCTACAGTGAGCTTTGGTTGTCGAAGAATTAGAGTGACAAGTAATTAAGCACAGAACACCAAAAATCACAATGAAGGTAGCTTGGCAACGATTGATCCGATTCGTCTCAACTGACGGGCGTGTTTTGCGCGGAGAGCCCATCCTCCCAACATCTGACTTTGATCTTGGCGAAACCACTGAAGATACGAATCTCCAAGCTCGAGTCATTGAGGGTGATGACCTTTACGACACAACTGGTGCCACTCGTGTTACAGATGAAGTGGCCACAGTCAAGACCTTGCTAGGACCCCTTGTTGCGAGCGACGTATCCATTCTCAGATGCGTGGGTCTCAACTATGCTACACACAGTAAGTAATCATTCATCAAGCCTTGGCATCGATGAGAGGAATTACCTAGAAGAATGGCATTGACACGGCGACAGTTCGTGAGGCTGGACGCAAGCAACCGCCTTTTCCTTCCATCTTCTTCAAGCCGTCAACAACAATACATGATCATGGAGTCAACGTAGTGATCCCCCTTTGTGTTCAAAACCTTTGTGACTCATTCAGTGAAGCTTTATTTAACTGAAAACTTAGTCCCTGATTATGACTGAATCTCCAATAAACTTTCCGCCTAACGCCACTAGCCTATCTGACTTTTTCCTAGTTATCTCTCGCTGACTGACTTATCTTTAAACCTACAGATATGGAATCCTAGCATTTATTATCTCTTATAAGTCTAACACTACATGCACCTAAGCTAGATTATTCCTTACTATTTATGCCTCTTTATTAACCTTATTATTTAATAATTTCTTATTTATCTTATAATATTTTCTCTTAATATAATAAAGAGGTTTTATTACTATAATATAATTATAGTAGTTAAATTTAATAACCTTTAAGAGGACTTTATTATTATAGCTATTCTCTCTAATAGCTATATTAAGGCTTTAAAACTGCTTTATATTACTTAGTATTTTATATATTTTAATATTAATAATAAAGAAGAAGTTAAAAGTTAAAGTTATAATCTTTATATCTACTAGTAGCTGCTAACTAATTAGCTATTATATAGTAGAAGTTATCTTAAGAGTATTATTTTAAGTTAATAGATTTACTTCTATTAAGTATTTTACCTTATATATATTTTATATACTTTAACCTAATTATCCTTATAGAAGAGCAGTAAGTAGCTACTTATTTATATACCTTTAAAGTTAATTATTAGAATATCTAACTTTTCAGCTAAAAGTAATATCCTAGGTAATAGTAAGGGTAATAAGTATTTTACCTGTATGTATTTATTAGTATCCTTTGCCTTTGTGCCCTAGGGGCTGAAGCCTCTTTTAAAACCCTAACCTTACCGCAGTAGTGATCCCCAAAGTCGCGCAAGATGACCAAGCAGATTACGAGGGAGAACTGGTAAGTCGAAGCCCCTACTACTAGAGATGCACACTGACAGATCCAGGTTGTGGTCATTGGGAAGGATGCCAAGAACGTCAAGGAGAGTGATGCCCTTGACTACGTCGCCGCTTATACAGCAGGCAACGACATCTCCTCTCGAAAATGGCAGAGAGACCCAAATCTCGCTGGTGGAGTACCGCAATGGGGATTCTCCAAGGGTTTCGATACCTTTGCGCCTTTAGGCCCTGCGCTGGTTTCAAGCTCTGTGATACCAGCGCCCGAGGAACTCCATCTGCAGACAATTGTGGACAAGGAAACCCGACAGGATGCAGGGCTTGATGACCTTGTCTTTTCTATTCCTCGTCTAATTGCACATCTCTCTTCTGGAACTACACTGCAGAAAGGAAGTGTTATTATGACGGGTACTCCGGGAGGTGAGTCATTGCGATGCGTGGTTTTATAGGAGCATGAACTGACGTGTGAATGTGTAGGTGTTGGCGCTGGCTTGAAGCCACCAAAATACCTTGTACCTGGAACTCAGATGGAGGTCAAGATTACTCAGATTGGCACTCTGAAGAACGGTGTTGATTTTGAGTAGTCAGGTATCGCTGGGCATAAGGAGAAATAGACATATAGAGCTATACAATGCAATAGATAGTAGTGCATTCAAGCTACTTCCCACTTATAGTGTATGAAGTTTAATGTTCTTCACGTAATTTAGTGAATGGGACCTAGAGCATGTACAGAGAAAGAAAAAGTTTTATTCAGCCTCCAGGGTCGATATAAACTAACTGTCAAGGGAGTGACAATGAAGAGAATGAAAAGAACAGCAACAACAACAACACAGCAAACCATTCATAACAAAGAGCGAAATACTTGCCACTGCCGAGGGCCCCGGGTACCCTATGGCAAGCACACCGTTTTCACTACCATGCCAAAGTACGACCCAACTAGATAGAGGTAGCAGCAACGCGCTGGATGAGGAATTGGGGTGCAGGTCCAGAAGCATCAGACTGATAAGCTAGATGGGGAGCCGCAACAATCAGGGAGCCAGTGCAAACCAAGTCTCCGACATTGCAGAAAACCAGGGTTCGCTCTCGTGGGTAGTTTGGAATGCGGCCGAGATTCTGCAGGTTCTTGGTGTAGCCGAACAGCACAGTACCGACGACTTTGTTGCGGACAGTAGTGCTAAGATCTTCGATACTGGCTGCAGCAAGAGCAGCGCCTTGACTGTACCCTCCGGCGACAATCTTGGCAGAAGGGCACTTTGAGTTTGCAAGGTTGAACAGCCCAATCATCTCTCTAATGGCTGCTGCAGAGGTTCCTCGAGGAAGAGCGTTATCCCCAAGGGTAGCACGGTAGGCTCCCCCAACCTATGATCAAAGCAGTCAGAAGGTAAGACTGGAAATCATATGGAGAAGTTACTCACTCCTTGGATCCAAACTCCATTTCTACCGTAGTTACTTTCAAGCACAGAGGCAACTCGAGGACCAAGCGTTCCCTATCAAATTAGCCAACTCGATCTGCGTCATTGAAGACAGACAAAACTCACCAAGTTTCCAAGCTCAGTAGAACCACGAGCATAGATGAAAATCACAGGAGGGCAAGCAGATGAAGCGCCATTAGAAAGGTCATCGCGAGTGGTGCTGCCAGATTGACGTTTCTCGAGCTCAGCAAGAACTTCACGTTCAGAGAGAGGGTTGGAAGTGGGAAGCGCGACGGACGCAGCCGTGAAGAGTGAGAGAATGGTGGTGAACTTCATGATTGATTTCAGTCAATGATTGGATTGAAGGGTTCTTGTAAGTTGCTGGTGATTGTGGAATGATTGAGCGGCTTGTGAGGTGAAGAAACTCATTTCAAAGGGACAATCACGTCTATTTATCATAATTTCTCAAATTACTTCCTCTCTACTATGTTCTTCTGCCCCTATAGTCAGTTCCATCTCATCTTCTCACAATTCCTTCATCTCATCCGCTAACCTCCCAAGCCTTCTCCAAACCTCGGCTCCATTCCACAAGGAGGGGAAGCTCATACACACAAACATCTTACCTTCACTCATCATAAGACCAAGACCCCGCACTTCACAACACCACCATCAGCCTCTCCAACGAATCACTTAAAAAGACACTGTCTCAGGAACTATTGCACTAGGGTATGATTTTCTCGGAGCTTCGTTACTCTGCATCGTTTTAGGAAATGCCAACACTCTAGCCTTTTCGGTAGCAATCTCACGATGCGGCACTCTACCGAGTTAAAACTCACTAGTTCCCTTGGTTAGTGTTGTTTGAATGGCGGGAATATTTTAAACAAGGGCGCTAATCCAGGGTGAGATGATCTTGCGAAAATAGCTAAACACCTTGATTATACCGAGGTCATCTTATTGGAGCAACTGGGGAAACGATCAGCGGATGGAGGTTAACAGCCAAGATATTACCATCAGATTCAACGATTTGGCGGTCAAGGACCAGAGTATTTCTGATTTATGCTATGGCTTCCAAGTCAAATCAAGTATTATGGTGATTGAGGAGTGACTCAACCTCGGCACATTAATCAAGTCGTGCTTGGCAGTGAGCTTATGCGTAATTAAACCAATAGGGAGAGCTTGGGACCTCTTGGAAGTGTCTCATGAATTTAAACAACTGTTAACTTGGAACTATTAGATAGATCCTAGTTATGCGAGACAGGTAACTACCTTAGACATAGAGAGCAGGGAAGACAAGGTCAGTTCAGCGTCCACTCTATATCACTGCGCTGTATGCTACTTTGCTGCTATGTCTCTTCTTTTTAACTGCTATTTAGACTGCTATTAAGAAATACAATAAGAACAGTAAGGTATCTATTTACTTATTAGTTTTTAATTAATTAATACTTAAAGCTTATAATACCTTAGTAAGATATATTAAGCTAATATACTAAAAAATCCTATTTAACTTTAGCTTTTAGAAAGCAATATATATATAGCCTTAATAAAGATAAGTCTTTTAATTAAAATTAGAATAATATACTTTTATAATAACTTAATTAGTAACCTTATTAGTAGCTACTAGGGTATAAGAAGCTATTTTAATCTCTTATTATTAAAGTAAAAGAAATTCTTATAAAAAACTATAAAAACTATAAAACTATAAAAATACTACTTTTAAGCAGAAAGATTACTTTTTAGCTACTAGCTAATAGCCTTTAACTATAATAAAATTATAAAGATAATTAGCCTTTTCTAGATCTATTAGTTATAGACTGCAGGTTTCTCTAGATATTTATTAAAGACCTTTTTAAGAGGTTTAATAAGTATTTTATCTCTTTTAAGATACTAAATAGTAAAAAGGGCAATCTTATAAGGCTTAGATTAATAATCTTTAGCTACTGCTATCTTACTTATAGGTTTAATAGATACTTTAAGAAATAGATATTTCTTAAAGATTAAAAGAAGCAGTTAAAAGAGCTAATTTAAAGAGTTAAAGATTAAAAAGAAAGTCCTATTAATAGAACTTTCTTAATAAGCTTAAGAAGTAGTAAGCTATAGCTATAAAGCTTACTTATTAAGTATATAATAGTATAAAGAAATAAGTAAATCTAGCTTTAAGGATAAGTAAATAGACTTTAATATAAAAGCTTAATCTCCTAGATATAGCTATTAATAAAGTTATATATAGTATAAATAAATACAATTAAAATTACATTAAGTTTCCTTAAAGAGGGAATAAGCTTATTTAAAGAGTTAAAAATAAAGTAAAAAATTCTTTTAATAGAATCTTTTTAATAAGCTTAAAAAGTAATAAGTTATAATTATAAAGCTTACTTATTAAGTATATAATAGTATAAAGAAATAAATAAAAAGAATAAATTATTTAATCTAGTTTTAAAGATAAGTAAATAGATTTTAATATAAAAGTTTAATTTTCTAAATATAACTATTAATAAAGTTATATATAATATAAGTAAATATAATTAAAATTATATTAAGTTCTTTTAAAGAGAGTTATTAATTTTTAATTAAAAGATATTTTAAGTTTACTTATATAGTATTAATACTAGCTAGATTTATAGCTTTAAATTATATTTAAATAATCTTTTTTTTTTAAGTTTATATATTAGCCTTAAAAAGTATTTAAATATCTTTAAAATCTATTATAATTTAAATATTATTTACTTTCTAAATAGTAAAGCTTTATTAAGTTAATATTATTAAATTAACTACCTTAATTATAGCCTAAATTTAATTACACTTAAGCTAGCTAGAGAGCCTTACTTGCTCTTTAGCTAGACTAGATCTTCCTCTTATAACCCACTTTAAACATCTATCAATCCCTGCAGCATACTACAGTTCAATCATCCAACACGCAGTAAGTTATCTAACCCGCCTTCTGATTGCAGACACTAATAACATTACAGCTATACTGTTACAATGCTCTAAAGAAGCCTGCAACTAGCCTAAGATAATAGGACATATTAGATAAGATATTACTAAGAAGTAATCTCTATAATTAACTTATTTATTAATAAAAATAATTATATTAACTTATATAATATAACTATAAAAATTAAATTAACTTAATAATATAAAGATAATACTAGCTATATTAAGTAAATAGCTTTTAATTATAAAGTCTTTAAGATTATATAGCTTTATTATAAGTTAATTAATCCAAAGTGTTAATTAGCTGTATTTACCCTTAATTTATATTCCTTATACTGCACTGCATTGCCTTACAACCTAATTCAATCTATTACTAACTTGCTAAGCTAGCTTTAGTCTGCTAACATTTACAGTTTTTCCCTTAATGCTAAAACCTTTATTTCCTAATTTGCCTTCTTTCTTCTCCTTTCCCTCTTACTTTCTCTCCTTTATATTGCAATAGCTCTTAATTCCTATAATATAATATTTATACTATTAATTTAACTAATGTAACTGTGCATTTTAACTCTATAAACTACTCCTAGTATAGGCTATTGCTGCTGCTTAATGTAATTCTAGTAATGAAGGCCTGTTGCTCTGTTAATAGGTCTTGATCCTGCTTTAGGCGATTGGCTAGGTCTTCTAAGGCCCTTATTTAGCTTATAATATATATAATAATAGATGCATTTAAGGGTATATTATAAAGCTTTACTTTATAATTAAAGATTATAAGATTAACTTGCTATATTAGTAGTAATTTATTAATATATAGTAAGTTTTTACTTATAATATTTTAATGCTAAAAGAAAGCATATAAATTAAGAATATTATTAATATTAAGATTATTAATATTAATTAAAGAACTAGTTATATAGCTATTAGCTACTATATCTAGTTAGTTATAGCTAGGTTAGCTATTATTAATGTTAATTGCATAGCAGTATATCTTATAATAGATTTTAGGGTTCTTAGCCTATTTTAAGATAGTCTATTTAAGTTAAAGCCTTAGTAATAATTACCTTAACTAGGTAATAATAGAGAAGGCATTTAGCCTTAGCAGGCTAGGGGAAATATCTTTTTTATGCTTGTAGATTGAGGCTACTTATTCAGTTAGATCGTAAGGTTCAAGGTAGCAGCTGTATAACCTTAAGACTTGATTTTAAGGTTATTGTGTTTTTTAGTGTAGTGTATAATGCCTTGTATTGTAATATGCTGAAAATAAGCATTATATTGTGTTATCTCATTATATGAGACCCTATTAGCTATACCTCGCGTATTGCTGCAGAGACATTTTGACTTTTTAATAATATAATATAAAATTAAAACTTATAGTTCTTAAAGCTATATAAAGAAATAATAAATATAAATTAAAAGATATATTAAAAGTTAAATATTATAATTATAATAAGTTTAAATACTTTACTAATAAGTATTTTTAATTTAAGTAGCTTAAAGACTTTAATTAAAGTAAGTAAATATTAAAAATAATTAATAAACTAAACTCTTAAATAGCTATATAAATTTAAATATTAAAAATAATATAAAACTTATATCTTTTATTTATATTAATAATATATTAATATTTAACTAGTTTTTATAATTATAAACTTGTTATATACTATATAGTATAATTAATTTTACTTTTTATTATTATTAATATTAATAGTCTTTAACTTTAAGCTTTTAAACTTATATAAAACTTAATATATTTTTCCTTTAAAACTTTATAATTACTTCTTTTTTATTTTAAATTTTATATTATTATAAAGTAATTTTTATTACTTTCTTAGCCTACTACTTAATAGCCTTAAGCTACTTATTATATAAGCTGCTTAAGTAAATAGCTATAATAAATTCTCTTTTCTTAACCTTTAAATCTATCCCTTTAAATAACTTCTCTTTAAGTATATTAAGTGCTGTTGAGCTGTAAACAGCAAAACGCTCTCTGATTGGTTAGATTGAACCCACTGCGCGATTTCCATAGCTTAATAAGGTTAAACTAACTACTACTCTCAATTAAAGAAAATAAAGCTCTTTTAATTAATGCTAAAATGCTTATTATAACTAATCTATACTTTATATAATAGTTATAAGCCTAGATAGAAAGTAATTCCTAGTAACTTCTACTGTATAACTAATAGCATTTTAGTAATTTCTTAATTCTTTTTAAATTTTCATTCTTTAAATCTTTAAAATATAAACTTTAAACTCTTATATATAACTTTATTATATAAAAATCCCTTAACCCTTTAAATAAGTATACTATGCTAAGATCTAATATATTACTAATATTTATATATAAGATTAAATGCTATAATATTATAAGTAATTAAACTTAATGCTATTAAAGGGCTTAATGTATATATTATATGCTTATAAAGCATTAAAAACTAGGTTAAATGGCTAGTAAAGCTTTAAGTATATGCTATATTGCTTAGGATCTAGAAATACATTAACCTAAGCATTACAAAAAGTAATAATAACTATTTTATTTACTTAATTAAATGTACTTAGAAAGAATATAAAACTAAGCATATTAATAATAACCTAGTACTTAGTTAAGAGTTAATATTAATATAATTGCAGTTCTATAACATTATAAATACCTTATATAACTATAATATTTATATCTATAAAGAGCATCTTACTAAAGAAAAAGCTTTAAGAGAGTAGATTAGTAAGATAATAAAGGGTCTTACCTTTAATTGCATCTAGTAAGAAGTTAACTTAAAATATAAAAATAAATATATACTTCTAAGAAAGCTTATTTAGGGTATTAAGAAGTAATATGCTTTAAGTAATATATAAGTCCTTAGTATACTCTAAAGGGAGTACTACCTAGTGCTTAAATAAGCAAAATATATAAGCATAAAGCCTATAGTGTAGTATAAGCGCTAGAATAGCTTTTATAAATAGGCTATTACTTATAATTTAAATAAGATTAAGGGAAATATAGCTATAATAGATTTCCTTTAAGCAGTTAGAGACTGTTTTAAACTATTATAAGCTTAAAATAAGCTTAATAAGCATATAATTAATATATCTAGAGGGCTTTTAACCTGATCTAAGCTTATTATAGAGATTAAAAGGTAAAACCCTAACATTAAAGTAAGTAAGGTCTTCTAATAGCTGGAATATAATAAGAAGGTAACCTAAGTAGAGCTCCTTAAGGTAGTAGATAAGTTCTAAGCAATTGTAAGAAATAACCTATTTAAAAAGAAGGGTATTATATTTACTGCCTAGAATGTATAATTTACTAATATAAGTAAAGGCTATAACTGCCTATACTAAACTTAAGATAATTTCTTAAAGTATAAGTAGAAGCCTATAAAATGTAAAATAGTTATATATATACTTTCTAGTAAAAGATACTTAAAGTAGAAGTGCTATCTAGGTAAAGAGTACTATATAATTATCTATAAAGAAATTATAAAGCTAAAGTAAAAGGAACTTAAAGAGTAATTAGTAAAGAAAGGCATTAAGCTTAGTAGTAATATTCTAAGCAGTTTCTAAGCTAATATAATGCTTAAAGTTTCTAATAACTTTTATGCTAATGCTTTCCTTAACTTAAATGCATAATATAAGAAAGAACTACTATATATCTTCTTAGCCTTTAAGGCCTTTACCTACCTATTCTTAGAAAGCATAATCTAGGATTTAGAAGTATCTATACATTTAATTAATAATAAAGCTTACCTTAACCTAGGAACTTTTAAAGCTATAGATTAAATTGTAGAATTAGGTATAACTTCTAATAGGATTATTAGTAAAGAAAAGTGCACTTTTAAGAAAATACTTAATAAAAGAGACTTAATAATTAGTAATATCTATATAGTTAAAGGATTTTATATTAATATTATTTCTTCTATCTATATATGCAATTTAAGACTTTAAATATATAAAGAAGATTATACTATATACTATAGATTAGTAAATAAGAATGTTATTATTTATAAGCTTTAGCTTATTAATAATCTTATTTTCCTTAAATATAAGTAGCTTAATATCTATCTTAAAGCTTTATTAATACTACTATATAATGTAATACTAATAAGTTAAGTAGAGATTATAATAAGCATTTCTAGTAAAAGAAGAATGCTTTCTTAAAGATCTTTATAAGATTAACTTAACTTAAAAGAAGATATAGTAATAATATAGCATTTAAGACTTAGATATTTATTAAAGGATATGCTTAAGAAGGCTATACTGCATATATAGAATATTAAGATTAAAGGAATCCTAAGGATTAAGTATAAGATCTATGCTAGAATGCATACTACTTAAGTTATCTTAAGAAGAAAGTTAAAAAGGAGTGCTTTAAGATCCTTTTAGTATATATATTAAGATCTTTAAGATTATATAGAAGGCTATAATAGATTAAAATAGCTACTAGTTATTAAGGATAAATATAGTAAATAGATATTTACTTAAGCTTTATATATAAAGCAGTATAATATAATATTTAATGCTTTATTTTACTTTAAATGCTAGGTATAATATTAATTTAAAGTAGTAATCTATATAATCTACTAAGATAATAAGCATATTATAATTACAGTTAAGAAGCTAACTTAATTCTAATACTAAGTAAATTTTTAAGGCATTAAGCTAGAGCTTATACTACTAGATACTTATAAAGTAAATAGAGCTACTAAATAAAGTAGCAAGCAAATTACTATAAAATCTATTTTAATGCTTTATAAAACTAACCTACTAAGGAAGCTCTAGCCTAAAAGCACTAAAATAGCATTCTATTTACTTAATATTAGCCTATTATATAGACTTAAATAGAAATTACTAATTAAAGTACTTAAAGAATAGTTTAAATACTATATACTATTATAAATAAGAAAAGAAAATGCAAATCTTAAACTAAGTATAAGTTTACTGCTTATATATAGTTACTATATATACCTCCTAAAAAGGGAAAGAGAAGGAGAAAAAGAAAAGAGAAATATAAAGATTAAGCTAAAAGTATATATTAGATATTTAGTTAGCTACATTATAAGTAATATATATTATATCTAGATCCTTTGCCTTAAGAGAGTAGTAATAATATAAAATGTATAGTTTAATAAATCTATCTTTTATAATAAATATACTAAGCCTTAGTTAGAAGAGCTTATTATTAAGCTAAATAACTAGGTAGTTTATAAAGATTAGTCTTATTTAGATAAGATTAAAATAAAAAGAGCTTTTTAAGTAAATATACTAGTTAAATAACTAGTTAAATTAAGCTTAAAGGTAAATACTATACCTATAAGTATCTTATAATAATTAGAAAGTATAAAGAATACTTAAAGTATAGTAAGAAATTTAATTAAATTTTAACTAATTAAACTTAAAATGCTAGAAGTAACCCTAAAACTAGATATATACTTAGGAGGTAGTAGTATAGCTTAAACTCCTTTAAGCCTTAATATAATAATATAAGGAGAAGAAACCTCTCTTAAAGTAAAGGATAATATAGTAAACTAAGAGCTTTAAAGCTCTACTAGTATAAATAAAAGCTTACTAATAGAAAGTATTATACTTTAAGAATAATAAAGTATTACTAGAAATATCCCTAGAAGCTTAATAGAAAGTTAAAAAGTATAAATATAATACCTTTAAGAAGTAAGAAAAGCGCTATTAGATAGTAAGTATATATTAAATAAACTAATAGAAGTAAATCCTAAATGCTCTAGAACTTTAAATAAGAGCAAGATAGAGGCTAAAGATGCTATAAAGCTTAAGGGATAAGAGTAAAGTGCTTTACTTACTTCTAAGATATAGCCTTAAATATAGGATAAGATGCTAAATAGAGCTCTATAAGTAAGCAAGATGCTATTTAGGATACTAAATTAAATTAAAATAAAAACCTTAGCTTTACTAGAATATTAAATGCACTTTATAATATAAAATAAGATAAAGACTTTAGCTTTACTAGGACCTAAGATATATACTATAATACTAGTTAAGATACTAATTAATGCTCTACTAGAAGCAGAGATGCAGGTAATAATATAGCTAGAGCTCTTAGCAAATTAAGGAGCATAACTAAAAAGGGGCTAAGAATGCCCTAGAAGGAAATAACTACCTCTAGGAGAACTATTAAGATATAATACTTAATAATAAGATATTAAGCAAGATAGAAAGAGCATAAAATAGAACTTAAAAATACAGAAGAAGATGCAAGGGCATAGATAGGATAATAAAGTAGCTTTCTTCTTAACTAATTACAATAAAGAAGAGCTACTATATCCTAAAAGCATTCTTATAGCTTTTACTACTTTCCTTAATGCAATTAAAAAGGCTAAGAAAGCTAATAGGAGGAGTATAATAAAGTTAAACTTAAAGCTTAATCTTCTAAAGCCTAAGCAAATATATAAGACCTTAAAGCCTATAAAGATTTACTAGAATGTACTCCTTCTACCTCTAAAGATATAGAAAGAGCTAGAGACTTATGCATTTAAAGAGCTATTTCTTATAGCAGTATATACTAAAGTAAAGAAGCTTATAGACTTTAAGACTTAAATAGTAATATTATAGTAAGATATATAAACTAAGCCTATACCTATAAAATAGGTATTTATATATAAATTTAACTAGAATGGAAACTTAAATAAATGCAAAGTGTAAATCTATATGCATAGAGATCTATAACTAGAAAATATAATTTAAAGTATATATATAATAACTCTTACAGTGTATTTATTCTATATTATAATTACTCTAGCAGCTAAGTATAATCTTAATATCTACTAACTAGATATAGTAAATGCATTTATTAATGCAATATGTAATAAAAATAAACCTCTAGTTATATACTACTTCCTATAAGGCTTTAAATAAGCTAGAAAGCTTATAAAGCTAGAAAGAGCACTATATAGACTGAGAGATTTACCTGTCTTATAGTTTAAGGAATTCTTAAGTACTCTAAAATGCCTTAGTCTAAAACCTAGCAAGGAAGAGAAGTGCTTATTTTATATAAAAATGTAAAATATACTAGTAGTATTCTTTATAGATAATATTCTTATTTTATATTACTATAAGCAAAAAGAAGCTATAAATAAGATTATTAAAGTGCTAAAAGAGATATATAAGCTTTAGGATAAAGGGGAAGCTAAGTAGTTCTTAGGAATTAGAATTATTAGAGATAGGCTAAACAAGAAAATCTACCTCTATTATAACTTATATCTAGAGAAATATGCAGTTAAATATAACCTTAATAAGCATAACTAGTTCCTTACCATTTCTATTCCTATTATTAAGCTTTTTAAGAGAGAGAACTAAGTATCTCTAGCCTATATTAAGTTATATTAAGAAAAGGTTAAATCTTTACTATATACTGCAGTAATAGTAAGGCTAGATATTGCTTTTATAGCATTTTAGCTTTCTAAATACCTTATAAATCTAAGTAAAAAGCACTATAAGTCTATAGACTAAGCTCTTTAATATCTTTATATTACTTATAATTTTATAATTACCTATAGAAGCAATTATAATAAAACTTAAGTACTCTATATAGCATTAAATGCTTTATTTATAGATAATAAGAAAATAAGAAGATTATTATAAAGATATCTTATTACCCTCTTTAGTAGTACTATAATGTAGAAAGCAATATATTAAAGTACAGTTTTAACCTCTATAATAGAGGTAGAACTAATTGCATTAAAGCATACTATAGCTAAAGCAATAGATCTATAGTGCTTTCTTAATAAATTGCACTTTTACCTAATAAAGCTATATACTATTTACTATAATAATTAATAGATAATATATCTTATTATAGAGCTAAGTACTAAGATTAATACTTAACTGCACTATATAGAAATCTAGAATATATAGCTATAATAAGAAGAAGATAAAGGGAGCTTTTAAGTTACCTATTTACCTATAGTAAAGATACTAGTAAATAGATTAATTAAAGCTTTATTATAGTAGTAATTTAAATACTTTAAAGCATTACTTAATCTTATATAGCTTAAATAGTTAAAAGTCTTAATAAAGTAAAGTTTAATTATTTAACTAGCTAGTAATAAGAGTAAAGAGCCTAAGGTATTTCCTATAGCTAAAATACTTCTATTTAAGTATAATAAATAGTTTTAAAAAGCTTAAATAATAGTATTATTACTAACATCTTTATCTTTATCTTTAACTTTATTATTATTATTAATAAGAATAATGCTACTAAGTCTTACTAAGCTATTATAAATTATATTAAAAGCCTTAAGATTTATTATACTAAGAGAGCTTTCTCCCTTAGAAGTAAGTATACTAAGCCTAAAATAAGAGATCTTAAAGACCTAAGAAGGAAGAATATAATAGTTAAAGATCCCCTGTTTATACTGATAGTGCACTAATGTTTAGCTGGTCTTTATGATTGTAGACTGATTATATGCTATATAATGTAATTAATTCTGCCCTCTATTGCTGCTAACGCTAACAGTCTTTAACTTTAGGCTCCTAAACCTATATAAAACTTAATACATTTTTCTTCTAATAGAACCCTGCAATTACCCCTCTCTTATCCATTTTGCATCACTACAGAGTAATTCTCATTACCCTCTTAGCCTGCTACCTAATAGCCTTAAGCTACTTATCATACAAGCTGCTATAAATAGCTATAATAAATTCCCTTTCCTTAACCTCTAGATCTATCTCTCTAAGTAACTTCTCTCTAAGTGCATTAAGTGCCTTTATCTTAGTATTAAGAAAGCCTCTATTAACTAGCTTATAATAAGGCTATATAACCTTAAGGATCTTGCAACTAAAGGCTACTTGCTTAATGCAGTTAATATTATCTGTATACTCCTAGGCCTTTAAGATCTCTATTGCCTTATTATATAGCTTATAATAGTTACTGCTGCTAATAGCTTAGTTAATTATATCCTTCATTTCAGTTATATTAGGTCCTTCTATTAGATAAGGCTTATTAGGATTAGGAGTCTGCAGGCTTCTTCTGATATGCATTGTGACGGTGTAGCTGTGATGTTGTTAGCGGCTGCGATCAGAAGGTATGGAAGGTGGGTTAGATGACTTACTGCTGAAGCGTGTTGGATGATTGAAGCGTGGTATTGTTTAAAGTGGGTTGTAAGAGGAAGATCTAGCCTAGCTGAAGAGCAAGAAAGGCTTTCTAGCTGGCTTAAGTGCAGTTAGGTTTAGGCTGTAATTAAGGCAGCTAACTTAATAATATTAACTTAATAAAGCTTTACTACCTAGGAGGCAAGTAATATTTAAATTATAATAGACTTTAGAGATACTTAGATACCTTTTAAGGCTAATATATAAACTTAAAAAAATAATAGTTAAAGATAGTAAAAAGGATAAAGTAAGCCTTAAAGAGCTTAAATATAACTAAAGTATAAGTCTTAGTATAGGTAATCTTCTGTATAAATAATTAGCTTAAAGTAAATAGATAAAGAAAAATAAATAACTTATAAAATAAATACTATTAGCAATTACATTATAAAGGGTAATAGCTAGAAGAAGTAAATAATAAAAACTAAATAAGTTAATAATATACTTAAAAAGAAATATAAAAGTACTTATAGGCTAGTATAACTCTTATAACTACTATAAAAGCAATAATAATAGCACTTTAAGTTAGGCTTATTCTTTATAATATAATAAGATAATAGACTTTTACTTAATAAGGTATCCTTAAAGTACTATATATATAGAAATATATACTTTTTGCCTTTAGGGAACTTAAGCTTATACTTTAAAGCATATAAGGTCTTAGAGGTCTTAGGGGTTTTTACTAGAGTAATTGTAAAAGAGGAATTCTTCTTCTTAGCAGGGTAAGGGGTTTTAAGCATAGTATTATTATTAGAAAGAAGCTTAACCTTACTATTATAAGGTATTATAGCACTAGTAGAGCTTTTAACCTTAATTAAAGTATAATTAAGCTTAAAGATATTATCTTTAAGTTTAGACTTAAGCTATATTACCTCTAATTAGTATATATAATAAATAAGAGATAGAAGTAAGATTTATAATAATAGCTTTGCCTTTTAGAGGAGAAGAATAAGCACTAGACTTACATATAACCTAATAAGTATTAAGTTGCTTATATAAATGCATACTACTAGAGGAATAGCTATAGTAAGATTAAAATAACTCTCTAAGAGGCAGGCAGAAAGGCTAGGTATTAGGTACAGTAAAGAGATTAATAGAGGGCTTATAGATATAAGTTATAGCGCTTAAATTAGAGATATAAAGCAGTAAAGTAAAGCAGTTACATATAGGGCAACTAGCATAAAAAATAGTAGCCTAAAGGCAATTATTATATTCTTTATAAATAGCAGGGTTATTAAGAGCAGGAGGCTATATTAAATTATTAGTATATAAGTAAGATAAAGAGTATACTATTAAAGGGATAGATGCTTTAAGGCAAGAGGCTAGTAAGATAATTATATACTATAATAAAAATCATAAAGCTTAAAGGAGAAAAAAGAAGAAGAGATTATAAAGAGAAAAGAGAAAGGCTTTTATAGCTAAAAAAGCAAAGACCTAAAGGCTATATAGCACTTCTTTATTATAATTTACTATACTTATTATGCTTACATTTATAAGATTAAGAGGGTATATACTTAAAGTAATAATAATATAATGCTATTACAATTTCCTATTATCTATCTATTTCTTTTCTATTATAAAAGTGTATTAAGTAAAATTAAAGCTATTTAAGACTTATTTAACTACATAAACAATATGCAGTTAAATAGAAGGTATATTAAGCTGTAAATAGCAAAATGCTCTTTAATTAGTTAGATTAAACCTACTGCGCGATTTCTGTAGCTTAATAAGGTTAAACTGACTACTACCTTCAATTAAAGAAAATAAGGCTCTTTCAATTAATGCTAGAATGCTTATTGTAACTAATCTACGCTTTATATAATAAGTGCTTTATTTTATTATTAAGAAAGCCTTTATTAACTAGCTTATAATAAAGCTATATAACCTTAAAAATCTTATAATTAAAAGCTATTTACTTAATACAGTTAATATTATTTATATACTTTTAAGCCTTTATAATTTTTATTATCTTTTTATATAGCTTATAATAGTTACTGCTATTAATAGCTTAGTTAATTATATTCTTTATTTTAGTTATATTAAATTCTACTATTAAATAAGGCTTATTAAAATTAAAAGTTTATAAACTTCTTTTAATAGTATATATTATAAAGTATAGCTATAATGTTATTAGTAGCTGTAATTAAAAGGTATATATATATATATTAGCTTTCTTATAATAAGGCTAAGCTAATATAATAAGGAAAGGCAGGTTAAATAACTTACTGTATATTAAATAATTAAAGTGTAGTATTATTTAAAGTAAATTATAAGAGGAAAATCTAGCCTAGCTAAAGAGTAAGGCTTTTTAGCTAACTTAAGCAAAGTTAAGTTTAAGCTATAATTAAAGCAGCTAATTTAATAATATTAACTTAATAAAGCTTTATTACTTAAAAGGTAAATAATATTTAAATTATAATAAATTTTAAAGATATTTAAATATCTTTTAAGGTTAATATATAAACTTAAAAAAATAAATAAATAAAACTTATATAATACTATAAAGATAAAAAAGAAAAATAGTTAAAGTAAAAAGAAATAAAACTTATATTATAATAGCTTAATTTAAAAACTATAAAATAAATTCTTAATATATAATAAAGTATATATAAATAAATTAAATTTTTTTTTTTTTTAAGTTTATATATTAGCCTTAAAAGGTATTTAAGCATCTCTAAAGTCTATTATAATTTAAATATTACTTGCCTCCTAGGCAGCAAAGCTTTATTAAGTTAATATTATTAAGTTAGCTACCTCAATTACAGCCTAAACCTAACTGCACTTAAGCTAGCTAGAAAGCCTTACTCTTTAGCTAGGCTAGATCTTCCTCTTGCAACCCACTTCAAATATCTATTGATCCCTGCAGCATACCACAGTTCAATCATCCAACACGCAGTAAGTCATCCAACCCGCCTTCTGATCGCAGACGCTAACAACATCACAGCTATACCATCATGATGCCTGCTATCTGAAGAAGCCTGCAACTAGCCTAAGATAATAGGGCATATTAAATAAGATACTATTAAAAAGTAATCCTTATAATTAACCTATTTATTAATAGAGATAATTACATTAACTTACATAATATAGCTATAGAAATTAGATTAACCTAGCAGTATAAGGATAATGCTAGTTGCATTAAGTAGATAGCCTTTAGTTATAAGGTCCTTAAGGTTATATAGCCTTACTATAGGTTAATTAAGAGAGGCTTCCTTAATAGTAAGATAAGGTAACTTAATAAGCTTAAAGGGAAGTTGCTTAGAGGAATAGATCTAACTATTAATAAAAGTGACTTTATTATGGCTATTTAAGGCAGCTTATATGATGAGTGGTTTAAGGCTATCTGGGACCAGGTCTAGCGAGTACTGAAGAAGACCGAACTGCAGCCGCTGTAAGGATAAGAGAGGGGTAATCGCGGGGTTTTAGAGGGAAAATGTATTAAGTTTTGTATAGGTTTAGGAGCCTAAAGTTAAAGACTGTTAGCATTAGTAGCAATAGAGGGCAGAATTAATTACACTATATAGCATATAACTAGTTTATAATTGTAAAGACTAGCTAAATATTAGTATACTATTAGTATAAATAGGGAAAATTAAATTATAAAACTTAAAAAAAGTAAAATTAAATTTAATAAAAATAATATACTTAAAAAATAAAAAATAAAAAGATATATTATAAAAAGATAGCTAAATATAAGAAAAATAGAAAATAAAAGATTTATAATAATTTTAAATTTAAAAAATAATTAAATACTTAATAAAGAAAGAGGTAATATAATAAGAAAAAACCTTTATTTATTAAAACTTTAAGTATAAAAAGGAAAAAGATAAAAAACTTTTAAAATAGAAAATTAAAAAATACTTAAAAAACTTATAAAAGAAAAAAGCTACTTTTAATAAAAGTAAGTAAGTAGCTTAATAAGTAATTAATATTTTAATTAGAATTTCTTTATAAAATATAAAAGAAGTACTAAAGAAGAAATATAAAGCTAAAAATTAAATCTATATCTATTAATATTATAATTTTAAAAGTATAAGATATAAAAAAGGTATAATATAAGTAAATATATAATACTTTTACTAGTAAAAAGAATAACTAAAAAAGAAGTAATAATAGCTTTATAATTTATTATTTAATAAAATAAAAATAAAAATATAAACTTTAAAAGAAAAAAAATATATTTAAAAAGTTAAAAAATATAATAATATAAATAAAATTAATTTATAATATATTTAAATATTTTCTATTTATACTAATAATATATTAATATTTAGCTAATTTTTATAATTATAAACTAATTATATATTATATAATATAATTAATTTTACTTTTTATTACTACTAATATTAATATTATAACTTTAAGTCTTTAACTTTAAGCTTTTAAATTTATATAAAACTTAATATATTTTCCCTCTAAAACCTTATTATTACCTCTCTTTTATCTATTTTATAATATACTATCTCTTTCTTATAGTAGCTATAGTTTAATTTTCTTTAATACTTATTAAACTTAATTCTAAGTAGCCTTAAACTACTTATTATATATATTATTATAAAAGGTATTAATAAATACTAGCTTTTTATAATATATATATATTCTTTTAAGTAATTTTCCTTTTAACTTATTTAATTCTTTTAGCTCTTTAATAAGAAAAGCCTTTTTAATAAAAGAGTTTTACTTATAAAAGCAGTATATAAATAAGAAAATCTTATAATTAAAAGCTATTAGCTTTATATAATTAATATTATTTATTTTTTTTTTTTTTTTTTTTTTTTTTTTTTTTTTTTC
>SRZU01000186.1:0-99207 GCA_013183765.1 Fusarium xylarioides
GGGCGTCATCTGCGGTCGCTGGAAAGGTCCTAACTTCATCTTTGGATTTGACATCCCGAACAACGCCCGTAACTACTGTATCGGTCCTATTGAACACGCCAACAGCTTCCTCCATCAGGTCAAGCAGCTAACTAGCTCCAACGATGTCTATTTCCAACAGGATAACTCGAGCGTACACACTGCAGACTACACCAAAACCTATATGCAGGAGCATTTCCTGCACAGGGTTTTCCCTTGGTCACGATACAGTCCTGATCTCAATCCTATCGAAAATCTATGGCCCATAATGGAGATGTGGATAGACGATAATTACGACACAGATAGTCTCAATCGTCAGCGGCAACAAGAGGCTATCAACGCCGCTTGGGAAGCAATTGACGAAGATTTCCTCATAAAGCTATCCCTTTCAACACGAGACCGGTTTATGAGATGCATCCGGGAAGGTGGCTTCCCATTGGACTATTAGATACAGTATCAGTACCTCAATATATTGAAAATCACATACAAAAACCGACCCCAGTCCCGTACCTATACCCATGATGATAGCATCCCCACAAGGTCGCCACTTCGGGCTTGTACCGGTCCTGACATTTGTAACCCCTGCGGACTGTACCTAATGACTTGCCACGCAGAGTCTAGCCTGTCGGCCTGTTCACGACCCCGTCTGAACCCCAAGAACCCCCAACAATGCTAGTGGGCGAGTGGGCATAAAGTGGATGACATCATGCGGGGGCCCTCCACGGCTCGACTTTGTCGCCGACCCCGTGTTTTAAGATTCAAGTTGGAGTCTAAATGAGGTTCTGGTGGTGTCGAAAACGGCTAGTGTTACACCATGCATGAGGCCCGTTGCTGTGCTGCGGGATTCGATGCCCATATGAAAAGTCTGTTTTTAGAGGCACCGACGGTATGAGACAGGTATTATTAACGGCTGATACACGAGGCGCCTCACAGTTCACCTAACTCCTGAACGCCATGTTTCCGCTGACTTCCACATCGACTACCGGACACATTCGGCTACGGTAATAGTATGTACATACTCAGGTGAAATGGAAGAAACAAGGCTCGCTATTGGATCCATTTCCTGTCAGCCAAGCCTGGGCCAGTCGACATGCACGAAACTCTGGTGCCTGCAATCGTAATCTCACTTGAGCACCCTTGTCACTGTCAGAGCGATCATAGAAATGATCACCGGCTAAAAGCCAAGAGGCAGGAAACAACCTTTCGCCCTCCTGCGGCCTGCCCCTTTGAGGCTGATAGTTTACCAATAGTGGCGTAGGTGGTGCAGCCTCAACATGCGTCTGCAACTCCTGGATCTACAATGTTGCTAAAAACTGTTACTTCTGATCCATCCACCACGACATGGTCAACCGCGAGAGCGTTGCGAGGCAGCAATGTACTCTTAGTACCAAAATCAACTCCCCGGCCCGACATTACAGGGTTTCTCCATACAGTTGTTCTGGCCAACACTGACCTCATTGAGGGTCTGACCCCGTATAAGCCGCCGACTCCTCCGCTATTCTCCGCCCCTGACACCCTCTTGAGCTAATCACAGTGCGGCGTCTTCATTTCCAGGGGCTACCAGACCCAGAGGTAATCCAAAGGACGCCCCAATGTACCACTTGTACCCGGGGACCAAGGACCCCAAGGCGGTTCCACCTCCACAACCAAGCCCAGGTTGTCCAAGGCGCCGCCGGACAGTAGGACACATTGGATGGATACAGGCCGAAACGACCGAAGGCTTTGAAGGGTTTTCCTATCTCCAGTCTCCAGGGATTCCCTTTAAATGTCCTGGCTGCTGCACTTGTCTCGTTCTATCCATTTATGATTAACGATCGCCCATACCATCTCTAACACTTCCAAAGTTGAGGCTCCTGTCAATCCCAAGCCCATTGCCTCGATCATAACAACTCAACAACATACGCTTAGCGTAGAGTTTACATCTTTCTCTATAACAACACGAGACTCCCTGTTTTACAGCCAACAGCAATACACTATCCACAATGGCCATCCGAGAGCACTTCCGCCGCGCTGTGCGCTCCGACGCTTCAAGCACAAATATCGTCGACGCCAACACTCCAGGAAAGATCACAGCTACCATGACCAAGTCCAGCCAGAACAGTGACAAGTCCGATTCATCATCAAAATCATCACTCGTCAACAAGCTGTCCCGTACCTGGACGTGGGGGTCTAAGGACAAGGATGCCACCAAGGAGCGCAAGACCAAGAACAAGAAGGGAAAGAAGATCACCCACCCTAGCGAGAAGCCAATGACCGCACAGAATCTCCAGCACCAGGAGATGCTCTCTCATTTCGACTTTACCTTTGGCGCCTCTTGTCCCAAACAAATCGAGGAGGACAATTTCATTGGCATCAGCCCTTGCTGCACCAGAGCCCCCAGTGTTGTTGACTTCTCACTGGAAGGCGACAGCGAAAGCGATGATCAGACTTATTCCTCGTCTTCCTCCGTCAAATCATCGTAGTCTGTTTCCTGAAATGGCAAGGTCAGTGATAATGGATGGGCGGGCATGCGGGCTCGCCGATTGTCGATAGCGGCGAATCTTGGAAGAGTTCTAGAACACCAGTTTCAACGCCTGCCACCAAAAGCCCGCAACGTTACTGAGGCACACCAAATCAGATACCTCCCTTGGAAGATCCTCGCCTTGAGCGTTGCATTTTATCCATCCGTCATCTTGTCACGACTCTGGAAGTCGTCTCTGTCCACGACCATATCACCGATTGGGTGATGCAACCATCTCACAGATCAGCCCCTGTTCCCACCCAAACAGGAATAACAGCTGACGATCTGAGCAACACTACCTCAGAACTTCCCTTTAATCATTGCATTAGAGCATAACAACAAAAGACACCAAAACAAAAGCAGTGCGCATTGGCTGTCTTTCTTATCGTCTTCTCTTGACGACGGTGTCTCGGGCACCGAAGGAAAACCGCATGAAATGATTTGGAACGCCACGACATGTGTGGTTTGGAACATAGCATATTGGATTTAGCGACTGTCTTGAGGAGTTTTGCATATCACTTTGGTCATGCACTGGGCAAAATAGACCAAAAGGCGTTGAATTGAATAGACCAATAAAAGTCTACTTGTTTTACAATCAAACATCTTCTCCTACTTATGTCATTTGAGGTTACACTTCAACGGCTGCTTTTCACAGGGCCAGTTAAGTACTAACTTGCTGTCATAGTCGGCCAGGAATCCCCGAGTTGGCACAACAATCGGGTCCATTAGTAGTTAATGTATAACGACTAGTACAACATCGATTGCGATATTGCATTAAATTGTCTCGGAGAGAGAGTTTATGTCACAATTGCGTTGCTTTCAAGGCGGCCTATGCGTTATCCGTGGTCAAATAGGCTTTATTCCAGCCCGAACAAAGAGCAGCCCCCTTTAATGTAACACAGGATGTTTCTGACAGTTTACTGACATCAAGAACCCATGTGTTGACAACCATGTAACAATGAATGGAGCTCATTTACAGGTTAAGCTAACATATGCCTAGTACTCATCTAGACACAAAAGAGTTGATGCATAACTTGACAGCAGAAATTCGATGTGACACAGAGTAAACTATGGTGGATGGATATATATACATACTGTCGGTGCACCAATCTACTGCAACTCTAGCTCCATATCATCGTCGTTAGGTAGTATCATCATTTATATATCTGCGCTTACCCGTCAATGTCACTGCCGCTTCTTTGCGCTGCGTTATTGGCATTTCACCAAGCTCGAACAGCTAGGTAGGTACCTTACTTTACTAAACACCCCTTCTTTCGCCTTTGATATGGTTTCAATCATTTGAGGTTCCACCAAAGTTGGTACCTGCCATTGACTCGGGTCAGTAACTTTCCTGCCCGTTCCATGAGGTGGATGTCAAGGCAGCACCTCAAAGGCAGTAGGTTAATGTAAGGTAAGGTAAGGTAAGGTAAGGTAAGGGAAGTACGCATGCGCACTGGGGAAGGCAGATTTTGACACTGCGCGCAGGCTCCTGCTGCAAAGACCACAATGTACCTCCACTGTGATTGACCCCATCCATAGATTTCCGTCCCAACATTGAATCAGCTACCTAGTACCTAGGTACTAACCTTAGGCATTGCCTGAGTTACTGAATCAATAGGGCGCTCTGGTAGGCGAGCTCCTTCACTCGAAAAGATCTCTTCGCTTGCAGCATGATCTTCTCAACACCATCATTTTTCTCTGACTTGCTTTCCCACACCAACATCGAAAACAACCGTCGTCGCTTTCAGGTATATCGCGTTTCCTTACTGTCGTCGCCATGTCGAGCAAGTCTTGGTATGCTCTCAAGTCCAAGGCCGTACATACGCGGTATGGCTTGACCAAGAACATTCAAGTCCTCCTCCAGGGTTTGGAAAGCTTTCACGCCGGAGTTATCGACGCCAGAGAGCTGGGAAGCATGGTCCGGCTGAGTCCTCGCCGCAGAGAATCAGTTGCTGCAACAATAGCCAAGTGCGCGCGCATGATCAACAAGGACCCCCAAGAGTCCAAGACCTGTGTCGACATCATTGAGATGTGCACCGAGATCCTCGAAATTGCCGGTAAGTAATCCCCTTGTATCTGACCGACCATTCCCAAGAAGCAGCGAGTGACTCCTAAACTAGACCGACCACCGCCCATCGAGGGTTTTCCTTTCATGAGAATACCTGCAGAGATCCGAGAGTATATTGTCGACTTGATGGTTGACACCGTCTTCAAATCGAAGGGTATCAAACCCAGTTCACGAAAAGTGAGCTGCAACTGTCCACAGCTGGAACGTGAATTCGGTTCTTTCCACACTCCTCAGATGAAAGCTTTGCCATCTATCTTGGGTCCAGCACTCAACCACGAATTCTTTCGCATTTTCTTTCGGAAGAAGGCCGTCCGTTTCCGCTGCTGCTGCGAACTTTTGTATCATCTCGACAGCAATCCCCTGCTTGTGCAGAATGTTCGTGACATCAAGGTCCACTGGTGCGGACCCAAGTCGGCAAAAACTTTCAAAAAGCTTGCAGAATGCGATAAGCTCGAGGGTTTGACCATCAGCATCTCGAAATCCACACTTGCCAACCTCAGTCCACGAGCCGATCTGATGAAGCAATTCTTCCCGCTATCCTATCGCCATGTCAGGATCACCGACATTCTGGGATTGGACGAAATCTTGGCCATTCGGGGTCTCAAGGAGGTGTCAGTTACCCACCTTCAAACAAGGAGCACCAACCTCACAGCTGAGACCGATAGAGCGAATCTCTCAGAGATGCTTGCTCATCAACTCAAGAAAGAAAAGGTTTGTTTTTCCTGACAGACAGAATCCGTTTAATGCTGATGCCAGTAAGGGTTACGACCCGCTTGACGAATTCTAGGTGGTCAGAAAGGAGTCATGGAAACTGAGAATTTGCGAGAACGATGACACCCAACTACATGTGCAGAACAGGAAATTACTTGGCCCGAGTTTGGAGCAAGGCGTAAGGAATAGACATACTAATGCTCGTCCTCATGGACAGATTGATTCGACAGGCTAAGCATAGAAAGATGCTTGCTGGTACACAAATGAACGGGAATAGATAGGTTAATTACTAATCTAGGGAATGTAACAACAGTCAAATTACGGAAGACTCCATTTGGTGAAAACACTAAAGACTCCGTACTCAAAAAACGTTGCGATATTGGTCTTGTCTTGTACCAGCACCGAGGTGAGGTATCCGGCTCAAGATCAGCTGGTGAGCTGAGCTGACCGAGCGATGGAAAAAGACGGCAAAGTACGGATGTTGGGCTGCACAAGTTGACAGCATATGATGAGCAAAGTCCTACCTGGTCTGATGATTGAAGTTCTTCATATTGGAGCCAGACGCGGACTCGAGGCGCTTCTCGAAGTACATTCATTCGTCGTAGTGGTTCTGAGCGTTGAACCTGAATAAATCGTAATTATCTGACCGTACAAAAACTTTGAGTTCAAAATTGGATGAGTCAGGGAGACTGAGACCCAATGGAAGCTCTGGATCAGATAGCTCACGTGACTTGTTAGAGATACCTGGTATGCTTACCTTTGGCCACGGATCAACTACCATCCGCAAGACTTGCCCTAGTACCCACCCACAGCCTTTTTTCTTAAGCGAGGGCAACTCAGTCTTCTATCTTCTACACCCGATCATCGAATTCAACGAGCATACGGCAACTGCCCGGTAGAAGTTGCCCATCATGTCGCTCGTCTCGGGAGAGAAGTCGAACTTCCAGTTCGTAAGTCATCCTCTCTAGCATCATTCCATCGATATCGAATTCGACACCGTTGCGCTCGAATGCGCTCGTGCCATCCCGTTCAGCGTTGTGTGCATCGAAATCGATGATGAGGCATGAAACCCGAAAGAAGAAGAAGTTAACGATAGACAGATTCTCCGTCTTCTCAACACCAATGTTGACGGAAAGCAAAAGGTTATGTACGCCTTGACCAAGATCAAGGGTGTCGGTCGCCGATACTCCAACTTGGTCTGCAAGAAGGCCGATGTCGATCTGAACAAGCGGTACGCGAGTTTCCATACCTACGAGATGCACAAAATATACTGACAATAATCCATAGCGCTGGTGAGCTCACCTCTGAAGAGCTCGAGCGAATCGTCACCATCCTCCAAAACCCCACCCAGTACAAGATCCCCACGTGGTTCATCAACCGACAGCGCGATATCGTCGATGGCAAGGACTCCCACATTCTTGCCAACGGTGTCGACTCAAAGCTCCGTGAGGATCTCGAGCGCCTCAAGAAGATCCGCGCCCACCGTGGTCTCCGACACTACTGGGGTCTCCGTGTCCGCGGTCAGCACACCAAGACCACTGGTCGCCGTGGCAGGACCGTCGGTGTCTCCAAGAAGAAGGGTGGTTAAACTTTTTATGGGTGTTGGTTATGGGTGGACAGGCGTGACGGCTGGTTTCTCCATCTTTCTGAGCATTTTGAGAGGTTTGCTTTCTGGCACATGCAGCCAAAGCAAGGGCTGTACTCTAGATCAGAGTCACGAATCAAAAGTATTCAAGTAAAGATGTTCTATGAGGGAGCAGGAAGTGTCAATGCTACAAACACGTGAAGTTTATGGTTCTACGAAGTCAACGACAGGGTAAGCCGGGGGCAACATGGCTTGCTATCGCTACGGAAAGGAAAAGATTCTGTATGATTCTAGGCAAGGGTATCATGGTTTTTTTTTTCGGCTGCTTAAATGTGTTTGTTACTCAATCCTCGTGCGTGACAGCCATATCCAAAACCTCAACTCTTCCCTGTCCCTTGGTCTCATTGCCAATGAAGTCGGATAGGGGTTTAAAGGCTCCAGGTTCTACAAAGCCTACCACTTCCCATTCCGAACCAACGACATCTTGACTCTCGACTTGCTCAACGTAACTGAGGATCTTGTCCTTGACTGTCCCCACGGCCTTTTGCTCGCCGTCTTCTTCCTTGTTGCCTCCCTTGGCTCCTTTCACGGCTTGCTTGAGGACGTTGGTGGTACAGGCGATACGAAGCCTCATGCGTGCCCTCGCCACCGGAATGGGCTGATGAGCGATGAGGGCTTTCATAGCTTCAAGGGCCTGGCTCTTTGCGCTCTTGGTCGTGCTAACCCCTGTCCAGTTGTGCTGGGCCCTTGGCTTAGCTTCGCCCGCTTCTCCAGTCGCAGGTGTTCCAGTAGCACTTCCGGCAGCGCTCTTGTCTGGTGTCGCGGTGTGAGCCTGTGAGCTGAGCATGTCGAGAGCCTTCTCGATCATGCCAGAAGTGTAGACGCGCTTGGTTCTTGGATCGACTAGTTTGCTGGCGACTATGCTGACAACTTCGTTGTGCACCCGCTCTGTCTGCGCCGCGCGCTCTTTCTCCCCGACTTGCATCTCGCCCTTTTTCAGAATGTCGAGGATGATGTCGTCGGTAGACTTGCCCTTGCCAAAGGCTTTGTCGAGATCCTCACGAGGCGCTGTTTGCCCCTTGGACACGTTGAGGAAGACGTTTGGGATCTGGAGAACATTATCGAGATCTGTCTCAATCCCAGATCGCCACTCGAGGACCTTGTTCTTGTAGCAGGCGAGCTCAAAGCGCTTCTTTCCCTTCTTGAGGCGTACGAGGGAGACGTTTGTGAGCTTGATTTGGTTGGATGGTTGTTGGATCTGGCGAGACATGATAGGCGGTTTATTTATGAGATGGAATAAACTAGAGAAGGGAAACAGGGGACGCTGCGTTGAGTTGCTGAGACTTGGGTAGAAATGAGGTAGTTAATGAAGACAGTAGGTAACGTAGGCACTTTCACCTTCTCTACCAGAACTTTTTTCTGGACCCCGCCATCAGCCAGGTTTGGATTTCCTACTGCGTAACCTAATGCCCCGCACCAATAAAGAAGATAGTGGTAGTCCTTCGTCATACCTTTTGAGTCATAACGATATGTACCAAACCTCCGTGACCATTTATTTTATACATTTAACCACTTATCATGACCCATTCCCCCAATTCTCAGTAACAAGGCATATGCTGAGCTTCCATGCCATATGTGATTGGTTTCCTGTTCTTATGCATAAGAAGTATTTGTTGGAATAATGCGGATGGGCTAAACTGGCTGATAACTAGAATCAACATGACTTACATGGTATGAGACTCGCAATATTTGCTATGGACATGGCATTTCCCCTTTGTGCCCTCATCTGAACTTTCCCCATAATCATTCTATAAGTAATAACCATACTGTATCTTGGCCACTGGCTACATTCATGTCGCCAAGCTTGTGAATAACGTACACCTGGCTTTGTATGATATGACATGTCTTGGCCATCGGTCTGACTCTTCATTTGGTGAACAAGGTCTAATTGTAACTGCTTATGTCTCTATCTGCAGACTGGGCCGTGTGGTAAGCTACAAGCATCCTGCCTGGCCTCGGTTTCTGTATAGGATGAATGCTTTTTGAGTGAATATGCTGACTACCTTGATCCTCAAACAGTATCTGAGCAGGTACAACTCATTTCTGCGTGTTCCTGGACACGAGCTCCAATATATAATACATTTTAGTCTGCTGAATGACTTGCGAAATATCGATCGTGTTGACTAGGCCGCTGCTCTAAAGTTAGTACTTACTTAGTAGAGACCATGTAGTTTAGAAATCAAGCTTGTGGGAACCTATGGATGGGGCGTATGTGTGCTTTTCACTGGTGACCAATAAAGTTGAGGGATACCCAGCCAAGTAATGCTTATTACCTATGCATTGGCTCAAGTCTGAGGATGTGGAAGCTCAGGTAAGGGTTATACCTGAGCACATACTTCAGATGCATGCGCTCAAGCTCAAGCTTGTTTTAGCCCAAACAAAAGTTGGAAAAAACTAGTAAAAAGGAGAAACTACCTACCTAAGGTAAGTTATATAGGCATCAATAAAGCTGTTGTATTCCTGCTGTGCAACAGGAGTGCCTCTTCCATACAATTGCAACATAGGATAGGTAGGAACCTGAATTGCCGGCCAAAGCTGAACAAGGAATATTAATAGAATGCTAGACCATGCAAAGGGTAATAAAGCTAGGAACCCAATCCTTGGCTCATGATAACCCGTCTCAAGGTATCATTTACAACTTGCCGCCTCACTCATGTTTCATGCCTTGCGCTGCTGCATCCATATTGATAGGCTGATCGGTCGCCTCAGGTAATAGGTTCTGGTGGAAGGGACGGTTATTACTAAAATGAAACCCAGTCTCCTTTGTGTTCTAGAGTCATTTATTTGAGCAAGCTGCCTGGTGAGAATGGATGCTCTCCGATTCTGGCAAGCTTACAGCCACGAATGAGACACACCTGAACCGAATCGTAATCAACCTCTGACCATATTTTTAGTGCGTGCATTATCAGTTCAGACGTGAACGGTAACACAGCAAACGGGCCCTGTATCGTCTACGTCACTGAACCGGCACCGGCTTTACACCATGGCCACACCTAAACAATTGCTGGAATCATGGAGTGAGTTGAGGGTGCGAGATACGGCTCAAGTCAGAGAACATTGGCCACTTGGTAGTCCTTTGCATCGACAAGAGCATTTATTCATCATCACGAGACAGCCTTTACAGAGTGAACGGAGAGTTAAATCCCGAGCCGAGCACCTCTTATCAACGGCTCATCAGGGTGAGATAGCGTCGTCGAGTCACGTTATCGAGCATAAAGTGGGTATTTGAGTTGTTGGCGCAAGCTTGCCTTCCTAGCTTAGCCTGGTCCTTTGGTACCTTGCGTGTAGGTGACACGCAATGCTGCACTAACAGTCACACACGTAGCTCCAGTGGCTATCTGATAGCAGAGCCCCCCGGCAACTGCCTGAATCGCCCCTGCCGCTAGGAAGCTAGCCGCTACGCGGGGCGTGTTGAGTGGTCAGCTGCGTTGCTGGGCGTCCCATCTGATGGAGGTCTCAGACGGTCTGGGGAGCTTCCCCAGCCATATTACGTCGCTTGCCTGGCTTGCGCGTTTACTTCTCTCTCTTCCATCAACAACATCACTTTTCTTATCCAACAACTGCTCCGCATTCTCTAGTCTGTCATCGCCATCTTCAGCAAAAGCAGTCACTGAAGCCTGTTCAAACAGCAGACAATGCGTTTGTCAACTTCCGCGCTCGTGCTGGGCGCTGCCTCTTCGGCCATCGGCCTGCAAGAGCAGCAGGTTCTCGGCGGCGACTCCAAGCCTCTCGCCGATATCGACGTCAACGCCTGGACCAAGCCCCTCGAGAAGTTCTTTGGCGAGATCTCATCAGAGGCCAAGGCTGTCTGGGACGAAGTCACTCTTCTTGCCCCCGACGCTGTCGAGGCTTTCAAGAAGCAGGTCCTGACTCGGCCTAAGAAGGCCAACCGTCGACCCGATGCCCACTGGGATCACATCGTCAAGGGTGCTGATGTCCAGTCCCTTTGGGTCGAGAAGAATGGCGAGAAGCATCGCGAGGTTGGCGGAAAGCTTGACAACTTCAACCTCCGCGCCAAGAAGGTCGACCCTTCAAAGCTCGGTGTTGACAAGGTCAAGCAGTACAGTGGTTATCTTGACAATGAGGAGGAGGACAAGCATCTCTTCTACTGTAAGTTGTCGTCCCGACTCGCGCCAAATCTATATCTGAACTAACACCTCGGAGGGTTCTTCGAGTCTCGTAACGACCCCAAGAACGACCCTGTTGTACTCTGGCTTAACGGTGGCCCTGGCTGCTCTTCCTTGACTGGTCTCTTCCTTGAGCTTGGACCTGCTTCCATCAACAAAAAGATTGAGCTCGTCAACAACCCCGAATCCTGGAACAACAATGCTTCCGTTATCTTCCTCGATCAGCCCGTCAACGTAGGCTACTCCTACAGCGGTGGTTCCGTCAGCAACACTGTTGCTGCCGGCAAGGACATCTACGCTCTCCTCACCCTGTTCTTCCACCAGTTCCCCGAGTATGCCAAGCAGGACTTCCACATTGCTGGCGAGTCCTATGCAGGCCACTACATCCCTGTTTTTGCCAACGAGATTCTCTCTCACGATGACCGCAACATCAACCTCAAGAGCGTTCTCATTGGCAATGGCCTTACTGATGGCTACACCCAGTACGCCTACTACCGCCCCATGGCCTGCGGTGAGGGTGGGTATCCTTCTGTCCTTAGTGACAGCGAGTGTCAGTCCATGGACAACGCTCTGCCCCGCTGCCAGTCTCTGATCAAGGGCTGCTACGAGTCCGGCAGTGCCTGGTCTTGTGTCCCCGCCAGCATCTACTGCAACAACGCCATGATGGGCCCCTACCAGCGCACCGGCCAGAACGTCTACGACATTCGAGGCAAGTGCGAGGATAGCTCCAACCTCTGCTATCCTGGTCTGGGTTACATTGCCGACTACCTGAATCGCGAAGAGGTCAAGGAGGCTCTTGGTGTTGAGGTCAGCAGCTACGACAGCTGCAACATGGACATCAACCGAAACTTCCTCTTTGCTGGCGACTGGATGCAGCCTTACCATCAGCTCGTCCCCGACGTTCTTGACAAGATCCCCGTTCTCATCTATGCTGGCGATGCCGACTTTATCTGCAACTGGTTGGGTAACCAGGCATGGACCGACAAGCTCCAGTGGTCGGGCCAGAAGGATTTCAGCCACGCCAAGATCAAGAACCTCGAGCATGACGGCAAGGAGTACGGCAAGGTCAAGTCTAGCGGTAACTTTACCTTCATGCAGATCTATGGTGCTGGCCATATGGTGCCTATGGACCAGCCTGAGGCTTCCTCTGACTTTTTCAACCGCTGGCTAAGCGGAGAGTGGTTCTAAGCTGGATCACTCGTGTATGAGGTGCTTGAATGTACACGAAATGAGAGATTGCCAAGACTGACTTTTGAATACGCGAACAAGGTTGGCATTACATGATTATGGGAATGGTTATTAGCTTGAGACAGATACGAATTTACCACGTTTTTCAATGATGAAAGATAATGTGAGGTGCCTTTGTGTTGGTTGCATGATTATCAATTGTCGTAGTATCACATGTGGATGGTAAGCTGCATCCAGCATGGCCATGCGTACCTGACATGGATGCTACCGATTGTGAGTACGGAGGAGGGAAATCGGTATTATGTCACATCAGGAGACTTCCAAGTCCGACGGAGCCAGCCAGATTGATCTCCACTCCGGCCGAGTGACGGAAGATGAGTCCACAATTACGGAGACAATCCGGATCCTACTGACAAGATGAACTTGTTTGCATGAAGAGAAAAAAAGGACAGAGACATTGGAAGGAATTGATCTTAATAGAAAGAACTCGAGAAACCAATGTGCTGCTTATTGTGTATTCCGGCCACTTGAAAAATCTAACTACTAGGTACCAAGGGCTTGTCAACGTCAACTCCGTGCCGGGCGGACGGTGGCCCGGGTAGCGAGCGGGATGAAGTCAAGTTTCCACCATGTACAAAACAGAGATGGACTGAGTGCGAGAAAGAACAAGGTGGCCGGGGCTGATTGACGAGAGACAGCAGACGTCGAACAGCGGAGGAGGCGCCGGGAAGAGGGTAAAGATGCGCGGGCCAAGAGGCGAATGGATACATGATGTAGATTTGTTGAGGATTCTGGGGTTTGGTTTTCGGACAGCCGCGGGATGACGGTGGAGAGAGACTGAGAAGACGATGTTTTCCTTTCTGCAGCCCCTGTAGGTTTGGGAGGTGATGGAGAAAAGACAGATTTGCGTGACTGTGTATTCAAAGCAGGCAGTTTTTTACGACAGCAAGGACGTCTATCAAACATCGCACCTGTGAGATATGTACAAGAGGCTCAATAATTCAGAAACGGCACCAACAATCAATGAATGGCCAAATCCTCACTCGGTTCTCAACCAAGTGTTAAGTCTTGTAAGCTAGGTACACCGTAATAGCTGAGCTTCAATGGAATGTTTTCAAGACAGTCACACGACAGCACAAAGCAAAGCCACTTACACGACAGCATTTGATAGCTTCACTCAATAGAAGCAAAGGAAAGGAAAGGGAAAAAAAAAGATTAGTTAGTTAGTTTTGACTTGACGGGTCCCACAGGGTCATTGCATTAGCGTATCCCCAACAAAAATCAGCCTCCAAGATGGACAGCAGCCGCACTCTGTTTACAGATTTAGAGCAATTCCCCGCGTGCTAAAATACATAATATCAGATAGTTCTCGCGCATGATCTCCAACGGGAGGCTAACAGTTGGATGTACTGATCTGTAAATCTGCTTCCGTCAAAGATTTCTCCCTGATCCATGGTACTCTAGTCCAGAACCCCCCGTCCCAATACACAATCATTGACCGGAGCAAGTGTCGACGTCGACCAGAGATCCACGGTGACCCTTGTCTCTTAGACGAGAGCATCAGAAATAGGCAGTTCAGTTGTTAGGAGGATAATGACCAGCGGAACTTTGAAATCGCTAATCATGAGCCCCTATTATTATCATTATTATTATTGGCATCAGTGTTATTGCACCGTTTGAAGATGCCTGGTATTTGGAAAGGCAAGGTCCCTGAGGCAAGGAGGTACTCCGTACATAGAAAGTTATTCCAAGGCTCACCTCAGTTGCGGCACATCTGCCTCGGCTTTGGCCCCACATTGCCACATTCATCCATGATATCCGGGACTTGTTTCTCTGTCACACAAATGCTTCAACGTCAAAGCCCACAGGTCGCAATCATGATGATCAATTTGCACGACAAATACGGTCGTAATGTACATGAAAACACACGGGATGTATCTCAAGATGCAAATACTACACTTTGTATATGGCAATGGATGTTTGTAAGACGCAATCATGGTATAAAAGGTTTTCATGATGACAACTTGTATGGATATAAAACAACACTCAATAGGTTAGTAATTGAGACCCTTGATACCAAAAGTGCCCTTGTACACCGAGCACAACAGTGATTCAAAATGCACATGCCATGGAAGTGAAACCTCGCATTGATAGGTTCATACAATGCCCAGCGTATGAGGCAGTCCATTTAGGCCCTCCCGCCCCGGAGGCGGCAACGGGTACCACACTTGGTAGACAGGTGCCATTTTCATGTTCCGTATTCTCCATGGTAACAAGACCCTTTTATCATACCTGCCTTTTGCCTCTAGAACAAAGGCACGGTCTCAACGGGTCCAATCCCCGGCCATTCTAGGAAGGCCGGACCCCCAATTGATCTCCTCGACCACTCACTAACGTAAGGTAAGGTAAGGTAAGGTACCAACCTACCTTGACTTACAAGTCAAGACCCGAGGCCCCCTCCTTCCGGTCCGCTCCAGCTTGAGCCGGGGTTGACTTGAAGGGGAAGGAAAGAAAAAAAAAAGAAGTTAAAGCCAACGTCTTCTCCTTCATCTTCACCTTTAAGAACGCCTAGGACTCCAGCCTCTTACCTCTTATCCTTTGCAGTGGTCTCTTCTTCTTCTCTTGCTGGACCCCTCTGAACTGGATTTGTCTTGACCTTACCTCACCTTACTTGTTCTCATAAATCCCCAAACCCGAGATCTGTGCTTCGCTTTTACCATTTGCACAGACTCAACCTCAGGTTGACTACCATTTCTCAGCAGACGACTAGGTATCAGGCTCAATTGATTAGCTGAACCTCCTGCGTTACTCTTTCACCCACCTAGACCGCCGTCATGGCTGAGCACTTCCAATTGCTGCGCTCGACGCCAGATTCGAGCCTCTTCAGCTTCCCTCCTGCAAATGCGCCAGTTCCCATTGCGCCCGTCGAGGTTCCAACATCAATCCTACGGCCATTCAATATCCCCGAGAGTATCTTTACTGGTGCTCTCGATGCCAAGGTCCCCCTGACCATCGCTATTCTATACGCCGTGACTGTTAAGAGTCTCAACATCTACAACAAGTCCAACGGCAAGAAGCCATGGGCTATCAGCAAGACTCGTCCTTTCTTTGCCTTCGTGGTTCTTCACAACGTCTTTCTCTGTGTCTACTCTGCTTGGACATTTTGGGGCATGCTTGCTGGTATGAAGAGGAGCATTGTCAACCCCACTGGTCCCCAGGGTCTTGCTGGTACGGCTGATAGTTTCTGTCGTCTCCATGGGTCCTCTGGTCTCGGAAACTCCGTCTACTACAACGAAACCACAAGCTCATTTGTGTCTTCTGCCGAGAATGCTGCTATCGTTGATGGTTTGCCCAGTGGAACTGTTGGGGGTCGTCTATGGAACGAGGGGCTGGCCTACTATGGCTGGATCTTTTATCTGAGCAAGTTCTATGAGGTCCTCGATACATTCATCATTCTAGCCAAGGGCAAGCTTAGCTCTACTCTCCAGACATATCACCACGCCGGAGCCATGCTTTGCATGTGGGCTGGTATGCGTTACATGTCTGCACCTATCTGGCAGTTTGTCCTTATCAACTCCTTCATCCACTCCCTCATGGTAAGACCCTCTTACAAATTTCTAAACCAAAAACCATAACTGACATATTCCAGTATTTCTACTACACCCTGACTGCCTTTAACATCCGAGTCCCTACTCCCGTCAAGCGGACACTTACCTCGATGCAAATCACACAATTCCTTGTCGGCGCAAGTAACACTGTGGCCCATTCCTTCATCTCTTACAAGGTTCCGGTCACCGTGATTCAGAAACTCTCCGCTCCAGCCGGCGCTACCACAGCTGCTCCTGATGCCAGTCAAGAGACTGTTGTCGACGGCGCGGTCGAGTCCCTCAAGAAGTTCATTTGGGGTGCTGGTGAGGGTGCCGACCCTATTACCTCACAGGCCGTCAGTGCCGAGGCCTTCACTGCGGAGACCCAATACATTACTCAGCCATGTATCATGACCACTGGCGAGACCTTTGCTATATGGCTCAATGTGCTGTACCTTGCTCCTTTGACTTACCTTTTCGTCAGCTTCTTCATTGCCAGCTATGTCAAGCGAAGTAACGCTGCCAGCAAGACCTCTCACAAGGGAGCTCACGATGTTAACGCAAACATTGCTCTTGCCGAGAAGGCTGGCTGGGATGCTGCCAAGGGCATCGAGAAGGAAATTTACGATGGTGCCAATATGGCTAATGGCTCCTCGGACGAGGCCTCGCGCTCCTCTACACCCAAGAAGGCCAATGGCAAGCCACGACGAAAGGCTTAAGGAGGAAGAATTGGAAATCAAAAGAAATCAAAAGAATAACAAAAAACAAAACTGTGGTCTCGTCTCTCGTTTGGATGGTGACGGGGCCGTTTCCTTCTCTGATCTTAGCAAAATTTAGAAAGCGTTTTGTGTCTTATATTACTCCAGCCTGATGCAACCCGTGGGATGGTATGAAGTGCGAGTTGATATCAGCCTGAGTCGCAACAATAAAAGGTTTCAAATTGGGATTTTGTTACGTATTGCTTCGAGTGAATGTTCATGATTCTCACGGATACTGATATGTCTGAGGCCTATCGATGTTAGGGCATTTGTATGTTCCGTACCACTCATTTTATGACTGTTACGGGACATGGTGATACATGGCCTTGGAAAGAATGAATCATGACACGGAGGCCACATGTTCATGATAAGTGACGAGCTCGCATTGCGTGTTTTCCCAAATCAGGATTCGAGTCTCCGTATCCCGCACTCCAGGTCTTGCAGGTAATATTGGGGGCTCGGAGGCTCGGAGGCTCGGATCTTTGTTGTCATGTACTTCTTGCAGTTACAATAACGAAGAGGGGGTGATCACTTGTGTTTCACGTTGCATCGCCGGTGTGTGAATCAAACTAGTTATATATCACCAGTATCTGTCAGCTTTGGTCCCATCACCACCAACATGATGCTCCAAGTCACAAGCAGCAATGACAGATATGAATGGGTGGGGAAATTTGTAGTTTGTAATCTAGTTAATAGCAGTAACGGACCTTGGAGATCTGGTACAACCAACTCAATCTGGCCAAATAACTACTCATTTCTCATCATATCGTAAGTTCCCTTCCGTGCCACGTATGGCAATGCAAATTCCAAAACCATCTATACTTTGAACCAGGCTATGGAAGCTCATAAAACGCCTTTCGAAAAAACAAAGAATTAAATAGCATAATCAGAGGAGCATTTTGTATGTGCTCTCTCAAGGCTGGCCGCTAATGGTAATCATACCAGGGCGAATAACCACAATGTAGCAGCTCACAACGAGTCTGCTTTCCAGGACGCCTCGCTGTAAATAAGAGGAACTCCTAAAACCAGATGCGAGAGGCGCGGCCAAAAAAGCGGCCGACGGAACCGCTGCTTGACCATGGAGGTCAGCAGGAAAAGTGTATAACGGAGAGGAGGAAGGATGGGGTGATTGGCGACACTTGACAATGATCAAAGTCACTCGTCAGGGGATTTCTATCGATCTATAATGCTTCTGTGGTGGCTTTATGAAGGTGACGGCTTCGGGTATCTTGTACTGCAACTTCGGCAGGTGTGTCGTAAGGAATGTGGTGTGCAACGATGTCTTGGCGTATCGAATCTCCAACATAGTCTGAATCGAGCATGACTCTGAAACAGGAGTATCTACTGGCAGGGACGATCTCGACCTCAAGAAAGACAAAGTACTGGGTATTTTCGTCTTCAGACTAGACAACTCTGTTGTCGGCAGTTGTTTGATACTGGCGGCAGCGAGTAAAATTGTCGATTTTTGCTCAGAAAGTGCTCCAGTTCCAATCCCTAGGCACACTGGCGGCGAGTTCAGGGCCACGAGGCAGTTCGGAGGCGTGTCCAAAACCGGTACCGATGGGAGTTGATGGCGTAGGATTGGGCGCATCCGAAGAGGCGGCACTCGAAGCACGGCTGCTATTACGTGTATACCAACTCTTGAACTCTTCGCAGCAGTGACGACAGGTTCGGAAAAGAGGAGCGCGAGGATTGAACTTGGCATCATGATCGAGAGGAGCGGCAAAGGTGGAATGAGAGTCGCAGAAGATGTGACCGCACTTTCGGCAGTGGTGACGGCGAGTGAAATAGCTAAAAGTCCGCTTGCAAGTCGGGTCATCACAAACAGAAGATTCGGCATCAGGCTGCGGAAAAAATAATGTTAGCTGACTGTAGCAAAGAAAACAACGCGAAATATGCTGGCAACTGGTATGAGGTGAGACATGAGAGGGTCTAGGGTTGTACGAGTCGGAGCGTTGGATAGATCTGAGACAAGGGCGCATGCAAGTAGGTGATGTGCGAGGAAGATGGAGCGACGGTTTGTTTCTTTCTGCTTTACTGACCTTCCAGTGCTTGCGAGTAGGCTGAGCCTTGACTTCGGGGAACATGTCGGGATCGAAATCGCCGTCAATGCTGCTCTGAGTGCTATCGCCGGTTGAAACACGTGCTAGCTTGTTGCTGAACACGGACATGCCAGGGAGGTTGATGAGGCTGCTGTTGGTACGTCTCAAGGCGGCATCAGGCTCGGTGCTGGAAGTAGAAGCAGCATCATCAATGGGCATTTTATTGGACTTGGAAGGAAACAAGTTTGGGCGCAAAGCTGCAGGCATATACATGGGTCGAGTCTGTCGTGCATGATGCGCTCTGGGAGAAGTGGGAGTTGACGAGGCAGAGTCGGGGCTGGTGGACTCATTGGTGTTGATGGGTGAAATCTGAGGTCCAACCGAGATCTGATATGACTGATTCCGTTGATGCGTGCTAGGGCGCTGCTGCTGGGGGAAGAAATGGCGTGAGTGCTGGTCGCCCGGAAGAGTGGGCATAATGAGGTCGGCAGCCATTATTATCGTTGGGTTGAGTGGAGAGTAATTGTTGATATGCGGAAGAGAGACAGATTGTGTGTGTTTTAGATCGTGACGTTTTGTATCGTAGCAGATGCAGGTTCGCTCTGAGAAACAGGAGAGGGTATTTGCACAACGCTTAGAAGTCGAGGGAGTGGTTGGACAGATATAGAGGGGAAGTGGCGTAGAACTACCTAATTGTCTGTACGTATAGGCACTAGATAAGGTACTAAGGTAGGGATATAGGTAGTTATGATCGATTCGGGTTTTGCTACGACTGACTGTAGTTGAACGGAAAGTTAGACGAGCAAGAGTCGAGCAAGGGCGGGCCACGCAGAGTTTAAACCAAACCAAAGCAACAAACTGGCTCAAGGAGGGAGTACAAGTATAGTGCCTAAGATCCTGGGAAGAACAGCGCGGGCAACACCGTCGCGTGAAGACCGGGGGCGGAAGAGGTACGTACCTCTTGTCTGCAGAACTGACCTTAACTGACTGGGGATCCTAACGTGCTAGCCCAGCACTTGACTCTTAGTGCATGACAAGGATGTGGCCTCTCTTGCATGTGGAGATAGATGGGAGCCCAGGCGGTAGGCGGTGGAGCTGCTGATGGATGGAGTGAGTGAGTAATGGGTGGGTGGGTGTGGCTTGAGGTTGAGGTTGAGAGGTTGCTTGTTTTGGAGCAACTAAAAGCGAGCGCCGTCTGGCAGTGAGTGAGTGACCGGGGTCTGTCTCTGCTTCTCCTCTTGAGCCAGCGTCGTCTCAACGGCTCACAGTCAAATAATGTCTCAAGCAGCTGCCCAGAATCGGGGTATCCGTAGTCAAGAGTCCCTAGGGGTTCAAGATCCTCCCTTTGCTGATGCAGTTTGACCGGTGTCGGATGCGGTCTATATACTGTACAGTACAGTACAGTGCTACTATCTATACCTTGCCTTGTCTGGTCAATGCCACACAAAACAAGATCATGTCTTGCGATTTTCATACCGTGATGTAATTCAGGACTCTCGCGACTCAGTCAAAGCTCGCGGTATCCGGATACGGTAAAGGGTCTTGAGAGATAAACAGAACAGAAACAGTTGCTCGATACCCGCCTGTGCGTAACTGTGGACAGGATGTTTTATTTGCCGGCGCTGTGGTTGGATGGCTTCGGCGTTCGCTGGAGACAGATCCAATCCGGTGGGTTGACCTGGTCGATCAAAGATTTATGCCCCTGTATGTCAACCATATTCTGTTGTACAGTACGTATGTGCGTACATACGCTACAAGACCATTACGACAAGCGATTCATTACTTGGTACGGAGTAGGTACCATTGTGACGGACAGCTTGTGGTTGTCGTTTGATGACGGGTTTGACGAGGACCTTGAGTGAAAACATCTTGTAGTACCTTACCTACTAGTAACTAAGGTACCTACCTACCTTAGGTAGGCAACCTATTGCTCTCGAATGCCGACTGTGGGTGGTATTACTGCCGGTCCCAAGTGGTGATACACTACGTACCTACCTTCGGATACTGTGCTGTGCTCGTGTCGGCGTGTTGTGTTCTCGACAACGGGATTTCGGCTAAATCAAGAACCGGAGGCTTTCGAGTCAGGCAATGGGCTACATATGTGAGCCACAGGGTCCTTGACAATTGTCTCCTTGAGTTCCGAATCCTGTTACAGCATGCCTGTTCCCGTCTGATCTTGATTGCTTGACTTATACTGTATAACGGCAACCGCTCGCATGTAGGTAAATCAATGGATAAGTGTGGCCAACTTTGTCCGGTCCGCGGGGCTGACTATCGTAGGGCGGCAATTGGACAAGCGCGCTCTTTAGGCCAAGCATGTCTCCGCTACCTAAGGTACTGTACTAGATAGGGAGCCTGGGGCCAAATTCAATCAAAGCCAGAGCGCTCTGCAAGGTTCAAGGGTCGAGCCACTAGAGCCTTTCTTACAGATGTATGTTGTTTGATTGGGCAGCTGCGGTTCCCGGCTTTGCAACGGGTGAGTTTTTGGTCTGTTGCTTGGGTTGGGTTGGGTCGAGTTGTGTTCTGACTGGCAGAGACAGCGGAGTTTCTTCACCGTCATCTCGCAACACCATAAATTAATTACCTACCTACTCAGAGCACTTAGGTTAAGCTCAAGCCGGTGACTACCGAAACAGAAGAAGGGAAGGGAAGGGAAGGGAAGGGAAAACAACGGTATCGCCGAATGTCCGTTGCCGAATCTTTTATCTTTGGTCATTCTGATGATGTTTGGAAATGAGCCAACTGTTACGTACACAACAGTCAAGGACCCATACAAGCTTATGATGGATTCAGGACAGATGGAAGTTCAGAACCCGTTGGATCTGTGGGCTTTGGGGAAAGAGGGTCGTTCCATTGACATTAACGGTAACGGTGGGCGGTTGCAATTCGACAAATGCGGTTGCAGCCGCAGCGTTCCCATTGCATTGCATTGCTCTCAGACTTGACCGGTATCTCTGCAATCTGCAATACAACGCACATGCTTTTTGCCTTGCACGCACGGCTTTGCATGCCTAACATGCATACATAGGTACATACACATCGTTTGTCGACAATATCATCGTGCGTCGTCCTCTCTTTCATCGCGCCCGCCCCTGTCCAACGCTACATACCTCTCTGCCTACTAGACTAGGTACTACCTAATGCATGCAGATGGATCGGTGCTCGCTTTCTATCATGCCTTATGATTTGACAGGACCCGAGATATCATGATTGCCATCCATGACACAGAAATTACAGGGCCGAGAACATGGGGCTTGAATTGATGCTGGCAATTTCGACGATGGATCTCTTATTCCGATCCGATCGTATGTACTGTGCGGATGATACTGCGATTGAAACTCGATCCATGCAAGGTAGGTAGGCTTGCAAATATCTGAAAGGGCTCATCTTCTGCCTGATGGGTGATGAGCAGCATTATGTTCGTCATGATCTTCTTGGTTTTAGACCATCACTTAGTACCTACATAGCCTACTAGCCCAGCCGGGCGCTCAACCCGATCCCCGCCTAGGTACCAACGATAGCATTTCAATAGGTATCATCTTGCATCGTCTCTTGTTGTTGTTGTTAGCAGCTACATACTTCTACCTGGCTTACCTAGGAACGAACATTTCATAACAACAGCATCATCCCGCCCCTCCATTATGAGTTTTACCTTTCGTCAAAGGCCAAAGGGGCACCCATCATTTGTGATTCACATACATACAGCAGAGTACATGCATACTTCCCCTTTACGCGACATGTGGTTGGCTCATTCGGTACTTTTGAGGGCCTTCTCAAAATGTTGCCGATCCACATGGGCTGCACTCTTAGAGGATCACCAACGCGCTTCACTTGATCAGACAGTCGGTGGGCCTGGGGCAAAGAAAACTCAATGATTAACAGACAAGCTCAAATCACTACCCACCGAATCCACTGCTTACTGGGTTTGTTTGTTGTTCCTTTGAGCTTCTCTATATGGTCAATTGCCGTTCAATGGTCTCGTGACCTTCCCGTCTGGTCGCTGCTCCAGGGGTCTTCTGTTTCACTTGGCCCTGACCTCCGAGATGCTCGGCCGGTGCACGGCTATGCTTTCTTCTCTGGTCACTTGAGCAATCCGCAACCCCTCAGTCTTGATGGAAAAGAAAAGTCGAGGAATTGAGGCAGCTCGAGATTCTGTTGGTCATCGTACCGAGTGCGCTCATTGTTGCCATTGCTTACACCCACGCCATTCACGTAAATTCGACATTGGTTTCACGTCTTGCTGTTCTGGGTAATTTCTATCGGACCACCATCGGAGCGGAACATCGCTGATGATGAAGTTCTGGGGTATATCTGTACACACATAGTTATGGTATGGTACATAGGATAGGCTAAGAGTTGCGGCTCCTCGGTGCCCTGAGCGTCTTCTGCTAGGTTGTTGTCGCTTTCTTCTCGAATCTTGGAAGCTCTTGAGACTGGAGAACGATTCATTCCACGCCACCTGAAGTTCCACCCACCGCGTTGGCCTATGCAGGTTTTTCCATCTCCACGGTGGATGATTCTATACTCCGTACCACAGCGCGCTCCGTACTTAGCCAGATCCTTGCCCAGTTATTTCCACTCTAGGCGCTGCCGAGATTCTGTGGGACTTCCACAGAGGCTCGCTGTCTGTTTGCAGCCACGTTTCCTATCCTTTCTAGCCTAGCCTCCGTCCTTAATTCGTGGCGCTGCCGACCTGTCCGCCAACGTGGGGAGCGGAAGCTGGGGCGCCTCTTCTAGATCTGCCACGTCCAACCAATTACTGACTTCGTCACCGACTCCCTAGGGACCTTAAGTCTTTCAAGACACTGAGGCGCTAAAATAAAAAGGTGATACTGTATGTATTTCTGGTCAGAGAACACAAGGGCTCGGCTTCGGTCGGTCATGTTCCAGGCAATATGATCGGCAGTCATTTCCATTATCCAATCAAGGCTGAAGCACTCGCATATCGAATCTTGTTAGAATTTCAGGGTCCAAGCAAGTGGTCCAAGCTGTGAGCTATAAGATGTAACTAATAATCACTTTCCACAGATAACTACATGCCTACATTATTATGGAGTATATCAGGGAGCATTTACGTACTGCTTCCGGAGCCATGGACAGTCTCGCTCAAATCCGAGTCTACAACTGTTGCATTGCCGTGGAGGAATCCTCGAGACGGACAAGCAAAAGCCAAGGCACCTAGCAACGACAATGCGGAGGCGGTTGCATGTGGTCAAACATGACAACTTTTGATATCTGTTGATAGTGCTTGGCACCAGACACAAAATGGACTTGCGAATTGTCCTGCCGATCTGTCCTAAGAAGTCTAAACAACATTCAGGGTCCGAAGGGGCGTCGGAATCCGGTGGGTAACGTGCTGCTTTCACCGCTGATCTGCATATGTAGTCAGATAGACACATACTGCATGGTGTTTTAAACGCTCTCTTGGTGGTTGGTTGAGGCTTTGGTTGAGGCTGGTATCGAGCTTATCCATAATACATAGTTAGGCCAACCAGACGATTCGAGACTTGACCCAGGAGCACAGACATGGGCCAGAGAGCGTGCAACATCGTTCCCCATCATAAGGACCAGTTTTAATGCACAAGTTTGACCTGTTAGCTTACACGGTTTTCAATATTGTCGTGATCGTTGTGAACAGTGACTGGCTGACCGTAGCCTGGACCAGACCGTCGTCAGGGTCCAGAATCGATGACAACTGGGCCTCACTCTCGCTCCGAGGAGGGCTCCTATGGTTGTATCGAGTTCGATTCAGCTGCCAGGCCCCCTAATCTTGATCAATTTTCTTTCAAGTGGTATGAAAATGCTGGTATCTCCAGTGAGTTACATGGCAGTGCAGAGTTAAGTGCCGAAGGCTTGCCTCCAGACTAATAACGAAGAAGAAAAGGGAAAAGAACTTCGTCCTCATCAAAGAGTTTCCTGGGGCCCGTAGTGCCAAGACTCTTAGTGGATGATGTGCTTTACCTGTCAGGTGGGTCGGAAAATAACCCACACACGTAAATCCCTCAAATTACGGTATCATCAACTTCAGATGTCTTCAGCGATCGATTTTAGGCTTGAAAAAATCATCTTTTTTGATAGAATGTGTTCTGACTACTAGCCAGTTATCCTGCCTTTATTATCAATGCAATCTTAGAGCTATTAAGGCATAGAATTAATCTAGTTATTAATTGTAAATAGCTTTAATTCCTTCTAACCTTCTTAGATAAGGTTTTTAAGAGTATCTGTATCCTAATAAGGATAATGATATATATATGCCTTTAAGACCTTCTAGGCATTTTTAATAGGGGATAAATTAGAACTGCTAGGATAGTTAAAGTAGTAATTTAGTTCTTCTTTTTCCTTCTAAGACTATATAGGGTTATTCTTACCTAGACTATAACTAGAATTATTATCTTTTTTAAGGATAAAGTAGTAGCCTTCTTAATAAAGCTTATAAATAAAAGGCTTAAGGATATTATTAAGATAATAGATCTATATTATCTTGCTATTAGAATTACTTAAAATGTTATATAGATAAAGATTAGACTTAAAATCCTAACTAATACTGCCCTAGCTGTAGACTTATTTAAGGTCCTTATCTATTAGTAGCTTCCTTTTCTATAGGTTCTTAGGTCTATCTAATATACTAGGCTTTTATATAATATACTAATAAGCCTTATCCCTAAAGCTTTAGTAATACTTATCTATAAAGATAATATTATATTAATCTTTTAGCTTAAAATACTTAGTAAGTTCCTTCCTAGCTTAAGCCTCTTAAGCCTAACAGTTAGCATTAGATTTATATTATATTTAGTAGGTAATATATTTATATAGGCCTTAAGAAGTAGCTGCAGTCTAGATAGTATCTATAGAGACTTCTATCTTAATTCTAGTATTAATTATAGCATTAATCTAAGAAAGTCTCTTAGCCTTAAAGCCTTCCTTATTATATAGCTTCTCTAGCTTATCTTTATTATCCTCTAATAGAAGCTTCTTACAGCTGCAGGTCTTAATATATATACTGTAAAAAGTCTAGTTAAACTTACCCTTTAGAATCTTATAACCTTACTTATAGAAGACTTTATAGTAAAAAAAAATATCTTTTTTAATATAAGGAATATTATAATTAATTAAGAAGTTATAAATACCTCTTATATAAGCTCTTTTTAGCGTATTATGGTGTTAAAAGCCTATAATGAAAATGTGTTATAGAGAGAAGTTGTATGCGGTGAGGCATTTTGGCGTGTGTGGGTTATTTTCCGACCCACCTGGGTAGAAAGCCAAGCTGATGATTTGCCTGAGGCATAAAGATGATGATGGTCTTTCAATGTGACCAATGGAAGCTACATAATCTAGGTAGGTACCGGATCCGTATGAGTTAACTGATCAACCAAGAGGTTTCTACAAATGCACAACACAACACAACACAATCCAAACTAGGGAGGGCATCGATTAACAGGTATGTACATGCCTATAGTAGGTAGGTAGGTAGGTAGGTACATACAATCTCCTCCACCGCCTTTTGTTCCCCTCAAGGGTCATGTGCCACAGACAATTCCCTCTCTGCACTTGCACTGCATGCAATACCGAACCCTGTCAGCCTGTCACATTCTTGTGTTTCTCGCTTCGTCTTGAATAGGAAGTTTACCGCTTAGCTATCGGATTCCCTGCCAGGGCTTGAATCTTGGAGGTGCCGCGCCTCTCCGTTGGTCTTGAGTTGAGCTTGGCGCTTCTGCAGCACAACCCTAGATTGCCGTTAAATGTCTCGACTGTGGCTACATATTTGCTTTTCCCCCTCCTCGCCTTTGTGGTCATGGTGGCTTGCGCGGCTCCTGTTTAATCAACCTCGCGATTCATATCACCCGCAGCCGGGGCTGGGGCCGGGGCCGCAGATGAGAGGTGATTAAACGACTCCTGCATTGTGGCTGAATCAAGAGGATCAGATAGTATTCTCTCCCAATCGTCCCATCACTACCAGTGGTGGTGGAGAAGACGACTACAGGTTAGGGCGCTTCTTTAGTGTTATATGTTGCTTCCTGACTTCTGCGCATAATTGTGGTCTTGGGCTGAGTTCAGTTCTACCAAGACCCTGTGTCGCCAAACGACAATTCGTCGGTCTTGAAAGGCGTGAGAAGAGGCGGATTAGATGAGTCATTCTTTCTGTTCCGTTGAAGGCGGGACCTACTATGCATATGAGGTTCTATCACACCGTATAATGGTAGTTGCACATCCTTCATATTATGTGGTTGGTTGGCTAACTACCTACCTAGGGTTGAGGCTCACTCCATTTCCCATCTCCCACTCTTCCCCCCATCCTTGAGGACAACTCTCAACCCCTCGATAACCATGCCCTTATCCACAGCCTTGCACATATCGTAAACTGTCAATGCCGCCGTAGACGCCGCCGTCAGCGCCTCCATCTCCACCCCCGTCTTTCCATCGCACGTGACCGTGGCTACGATCTCGACTCTGTCGTCACCCCTGACGTCGAGATCAACCGCGGCCTTGGAGAGCGAGATCGGATGACAGAGTGGGATCAGATCTGGAGTTCGCTTCGATGCCATGATGCCAGCGATCCGCGCGACCCCCAGGACATCTCCCTTCTTCATCTGGTTGTCTCTGATGAGCCCAATCGCTGTGCTGTTCGAGAATCGGACGGTGCATGCAGCTTTGGCGATGCGTGATGTCACCGTCTTGTCTGATATGGAGACCATCCGTGCCTCCCCTGAGGCAGAGACATGTGTCAGCTTTGCGTTGTCGCTGTTGTCCTGTCCTCGGACATGGCGAGTCTTAGAGAAGAGCCGCTGCTGTGTGAAAATAGATCGGCCAGCCCTGAAGATGGGACCGTTATACAGAAGGGATTGTATTCGAGGAGGCATGGCGCGCAATGACGAAGACGGACCAAGGGCATCTACAACAAAAACTCAATTCAGTATTACTTCCAAATCATATAAGAGGGTGTTCAAGCCTCCCTCAAAGATTAAGTAGCGAAAATATAACCCTTCAACGCCGCCCCATATGTGCATGATAGTTGCCCCGCGAACAATCTCTGAATAACGTCTCTTGAACCATATTGGCATACACTTGAGTCTGACATTGCGAACCATGCATGGGAATTTTGCACAAGATGAACACAGGGGTGTAATCACCCACCTATCAAGATCATGGGCCTATTCTTCATATGCTCGAGCTCACCGATGCCCGCATGCTTTGCCTTCTTTCTCTTGACAGCAGCGCCAATGACTTCGAGCAGCTCCATCTCATTAGGTGCCAGGCCGAGAGGAGTCCGGTCCGACGTTAACAGGTCCCTCCGCCGGTCCATCTCGATCTGTCTCATGGCATCGAAAGCCTGCTCATCGATGGGCTCGCCACTGTTGGACTTTCGTAGGATATCGCGTAAAGAGACCTCAGCATTGCCAAATAAGCACACCTTGAGATTGCCGTCACCTGTTATTCGAAGACGGTTGCAAGTACCGCAGAAGTTGTGCGTCATGCTCGTGATGAAGCCTATTCTTCCAGTGAAGCCTGGAATGTGCCACGTCTTGCTTGTATCATTCTTGTGATCCTGCACTTTTTGCAGCGTTGGGTACTTTGTCCTGATGAGGTCCAGCATCTCTTGGTAGCTAAACATCTTATTTTTGCTCCATTTGTTACCGTCGAATGGCATGTACTCGATGAAGCGGACTTCGACGTCCTTTTCTTCCGTCAGGCCCACGAATGGGAGCACCTCTCGGTCGTTGACACCCCTCATGACCACGCAATTGATCTTGAGCTTGATGCCAGCACCAAGTCTGTTGAGCTCAAGAATCCTATCGATGCTCTTCTGCACGGCCTCGAAGCCTTTCCTCCTTGTCATGATCTGGAATTGCCAAGGATCTAGGGTGTCGAGGCTTAGGTTGACACCCGTCAGTCCACTCTCGATCATGCTGTCGAGCTTCCGGTGCAGAGAGATGCCGTTGGTTGTGATGCAGATCTCCTTTAGACCGTGCCGTCGCAGCTCTCCAATCTGTTGCATCAGAGGTAGAATATCTCGCCGCACAGTCGGTTCCCCTCCCGTCAACCTGATCTTAGTCACACCCTGCGAGACAAACACGGACGACAAGAGGATAATCTCTGGTGTTGTCAAGAGCTCTCGGTTTGGCGACAATGGCACGCCTTCTTCAGGCATGCAGTAGACACATCGCAAATTGCATCGCTCCGAGACAGATATGCGAAGGTAATCATGTTGTCGGTGGAAAGTATCTGTGAGGAAGTCGGAGAAGGGTTTTGAATCTCGGATGCGCCGGCGGCGAGACTGTAGGAGGTCGATCTCTGGTGTTGCAGAGGGAGGTTCGCGGGGTGCCTCTTGGGGTCTTGCAGAAGCTGTCGCAATGGTTCTAGAGGAGGGACAAGCGAGGAGCACTCGCGAAGGAGCCGTTCGTTGTAGGGTAGGTTTAGTTTTGGCTGGGACTGAAGCTTTGGAGCCTAAAAGGCGAAGCAACAACATATTTTTGAGGCGTTATAATACCTACTAAGTTATTTACTTGACAAGAGGAGGGAAAGAAAGATGGTCAGGTAAGTATATATATGAGGGGTTCGCTTCCTATGATTCCATTGTTTCGTGCCGTCGCAAATACAATGCGACAATGGGGCAGAAGAGAGAGAGATGGAGAGCAAAGAGGTTGGCAAGTGAAAGAATAATATCCAATCTTATCATGGGGCCCGCTCGCCACAATTCGATCCCCGCGCTGAGTAATGAAAATAGCCTCCAGTCTAACATTACCTAGTTCAAGCCGCGGAGTTGCACAGACTGCAACAATAACGTTAGATCGAAAGTGGAATGATAAAGAAGCATTGCTGCTGTAACTTGTCAACGGTGGCTGTTCGGCCTGAACTCATGATGTTGCTGTTGTTGTATCAGGGGATTATAGTCAAGTGGAACAACTCACTCGTTCGACGTAGAATTGGCTCTTCTTCCAATGTTTACTCTGTACCTAGGTACTCCAGAATGCATGAGACTTGTTCGTGTGCATGATACAAATCCATCATGGAACATGCATATCAGATCCTGATAAATTGATGACCAATTAGGAAACACTAGCTGACCTATGTATGAGCAAGGATATTCATTCCCATGATGCGCCATATCTACCTCACCTTATTATCATACGTGAATTAGTATTTCCGCATAGGTACTAAACATAGAGCCGCCTGATTCAAACGCACTCAATACAGCATTATAGGCTGGCGTGTCCAAGATTTTGATGATAGGTGAATTACTGTTGTCTAGGTATGCTGCTAAATGCAAACAATCAGTACCTACCTACCTACCTAAGGTAGGTTAGGGAATAGGTACAGTCCCCAGGGGTATGAAATGTAAAATCGGTACTTCAATCAGTAGCCAATCTGCTCTATTTTACTTGTAGATCAGCCCAGTATTATCTCCATAGATATACTGAGTATCTAATATCTTATTGGTGTTTTTAATTCCGTTGTGGCAAAAAATACCTAGAAATCGCGGAAATTCACATTTGATACCCCTGGGGACTGTATAGTAGGTTCCGGCATGTTCAGCGAATCAAGAAACCCTCCACTTTGATGGCTGGTGACGCTAGCACAGATGAGGAAATATCAAAACATTGACATATCCCCCACCTTTTAAGTGCTTCCTCATTACACACTAACTATCAGATTGAAGACTGAATGATTGAACCACTCAAAGAGCTTCGATGCTAAAGAAATACCATTACAACACAAAGAGAACTTGATATATCGAAGCAAGACTTGAACGAGACCGTCGCCTGACTTTCCCCTTTTCCTTTGGTACCTTAGTCAACAACTTTGTAACCCCGCCCTCACGATTCGATTACTCTCTTTCATCTTCAACACTTCTTCAGGTGACAGTCGTGATGCATCCCTCACGTGTCTTCAAAGGTAGCAATCTACCTTACTATACCAATTCCAGAACACATCAACTTCCTGGGCTCGGATCCCCCCCCCTTCCCCTCCTTTTAGACAGCACCTGAGACACTGAACACTGACCAGGATTCACAGCATCACCTCATTGCCTGCCCAGCCCCGACGGAAGATTTATTGCTACCCTATCATCGCAGAGCATCACAGTGCGCTTGGCTCTCTCGCTCTCGATTGCGCATGTGGTAAAATTGCCCTCAGATCTCACGACCCCCGTAACCACGCTCGCATGGTCACCTTCATCGTCTCGCATCCTTGTTGCAAGTGCCGATCAGATTCATGTCTTGTCAATAGTTGACTCGTCATTCCGTGCCACGATCAAGAACCCTGCAGTTGGAGGCGGAAAGCAGACACTTGTACAGTTTGGCGCCCATGATGATGAGGTCTTTGCCTGTGCTGCATTTGGCCTCAAGTTTTCCATTTTCGACTTATTAACCTCCAAAGCTATCGAGATAAGCAACCCCAAGTTTTATCTCCCCTTGTCCACCCCCAGGGGCCTTTCTGTACGACCTCAGACGGCACATCTTGCCGTCTTGACCCGAACAAATGGTCGAGATGCTATCAGTATTCACCATCCCAAATCGAGGCAAGTTCTGCGATCTTGGTACCCGGACACAGTCGACGCTCATGGCTTGAAATGGACCCCTGACGGCCAATGGCTTCTGCTGTGGGACGCGCCGGCACATGGGCATAAGCTCTTACTCTACACACCCGACGGCCAGCCTTTCCGCTCTATCTTGGCGTCCAGCATCACGGGAGGCGAGGATGCCGACCTCGAGACGGGGATTAAGAACTGCAGTCTTAGTCCTGACGCGTCGTTATGTGCCATGGGTGATGGAAGCAGAACAGTGGGCGCTCTGAGCACACAGACATGGAGAGGTGGCCTGAAACTTGTACATCCCACTACGGTTGTCCCCAAGGACACCCTGCAGGTGAGCTCACTTCATATACGGCTTGCTTTCATTCTCACAAAGTATCCTAGGTCTGGCAGGAGCAGCTGAACGATTCGCCCCATGGAGGGAGCCCGTATATATTTCTTCGTGCGAGCCAGATGGTCGTACCTCCGAACCGACTGGTCAACGGCAAGGTCCCTAACGAAATCAGAGCTGGATGTTCTTCATTGGCCTTTGATGCATCTTCAACTCTGTTAGTTACCAAGCTTGATGATACTCCTACCACGCTGTGGATCTGGGATGTCACTGCAGCTGAGCTCCGGGCAGTACTCATGTTTCACTCAGTCGTGGACTTTCAGTGGCATCCCACTGCCCGTGAGCTTCTTCTCGTGACATGCCAAGATGAAAAGTATCGTGGTGTGTCCTTCGTTTGGGATCCCCTGTCCGAAGGTCCCAAGCCAGTCTCTTTGGGCGCTTATTTGCCAAACGGAAAGATTGTTGGAAGGACTAGAACAACATGGATCAACAGTGACCCCGAATTCCCGGTTTTGATGATCTCAGACGCGCAAAACGGAGTCTTAGTATCGTGCTCAGATGGGGCGCAATGCCCGACTCTATGGCGTGAGGGGGCAGTTGGCGATAGAACCATAGGATCGGTACAGGATCTTGGAGACACTGTCGACATATCGTCTCTGATGCCGGACGACACATCCACTTTGGACGATACCTTCTCTTTCAAGCACGTGTAGAAGGAGCGTCGCCAGGGTTACCTCTGTACGGCACAAACTGAATTACCTCCTTTAGGAAATGGTTACGGCTTGGCACGTGTAAGGTTAAAAAAGGAGGGAAGGACGAGGCTGGACTCTGTTGGAGATGATATCCCGCATTTGAGTCATTCCGGTGGCTAGGGTCATGTTACACAAATGGCGCTTCCATTTGATGTCAAGGGCATGACTGCATAACGAGGCTGTCATAAAAGGCGTGTAGTTTCCTCTTCTCTCGTGGTAGCGACAGCTTGCAAATTGCACCTCCAATAAGCAACGAATCGAATCCACGTTTTGTTGGCGCCACGGAAGCGATATGCACGCATGGCTGCGAAAAGAGACCTCCGGATATGGGCTGCCACTGCTCTTCTCACCGTGAGATCAAGAGAGAACTGTTGGTACCTTGCGCCGGGCATTCGATCATCGCCTTGATTGTCGATGGATCTGTCACAACTCAACACCCAGCCAACTAAAATTTCGTCAGATGGTGGAGCAGTGATCGCAATATGATATGTCAATATCTCATGCGGGACTCAACCCGGTCCTCTGCATGTCGACCAGGGAGAGACATGCCTAGACATTTACGGCCAGTGGCTTGGATCCATCTACAGCACCTGGGCATACAGCTGAGTCGAGGGACAACGCCTAGGAGAATCTGCACCCTTTGAAGATTTCTACTCTAGCGTCCAAGCGCGAAATGAACATACTTAGTTTCGCAACGACACTGAACCCTACGGTTCCGGGCGATCTACCCCTAGCTGGGACCCCACATCTCGAGGCTGAGATGTAGGATGCATGTCGAAACGCTGACAGGGATTTCGGGTTACACTGCACCGTTAATCCTCCAGGAGGCGAGCTTGCCAGATCCAAACTTGTTAGTCTCAACGCTTCTCGGCGTTCTCTCAATGCTGAGACGATATGCGCCTCTGCAAACCGCCCATATTCCGGTGTCATTTCCAGACCCCGGGGCGCCCAAATTATGGCCCGAGTGCTGGGATCGAATGCAAGCGAATCCAGAGCTGGTAAAGAACGATTCAAAAGCAACGTTTGGAAGATGCTAGACGGGTTGTTGTCTCCTCTGATTCTATCTTGCCGCTCCCATTCTAGCTGTTGCGAGAAGCTAGATATAAAGCAGACATACGGCCTTTGCTTGTCATTGATTCACAATATGACCGAGCCTGATTCGAAGCTTCTAAGAGCCTTCATTCAGAGCGCTGGAGAGCAGCGTAACTCAGTGATGAGATAGTACAGTTGGCCAAGCTCCTAGCTGTCACTTTTCTAGTGCGCACTCCCCATTGCTTCTCGTGTCATCGTCACACAACTTTTGACTTTCTTTCCAAACTTTTGTAGCATCGCACAAGACCTCGTTCGGAACTGGAAACTTGTCGGCTTCGTGCAGATTCCTTCATCCAATGCGTGCCGAAGCTACAGTCCAAGCGGACGTTGGTCCCGGCGATGAGACTGGCATCTACTACATTACCATTTGCAACGTACGATCTCTCACACCCATCATGACCTGTGCTACGGTAGCAAAGCTAACTGCTCTTCCAGTTACCGTTCGCAACTTCGTGGCAGGAGTTGAAAGATTGGACACGTACAGCATGCGTAGTGGACCATATCGAGGTCTTCCGGAGCAGTACCTCAGGATGGGTCCGAGTCCGGGGAAGAGAGAACTTTGAAAGGGCATGGGGTAGGCATACATCTCGCAAGACGAATATCTGGCCGAGCTAATATGGTAGTAGCATTTCTCAACGGCGGCGTTTTCAAAGGTCGCTCGATCATTGCGTCCGACAGAAACCGTAAGCATTCTATCAAGATCAAGGAGCTTGCTACACCACCGCAAGCCGTCATTTCACAGACACTGCAGTATCAAGCCACACCTCCCAGCCCCTATGTCCTGCCAACTCAGATGGCTATGTCTCCACAGTATTCTGCTGCACCTGGACAGGTAAGCTGGCCCGTCTGAAGACACAAGCTTTGAAAAGATCCCAGTAATGACTTTGACTCTAGTACTACATAGCTAGTTACCCTCCGATCAACAGCTCCCGATTCGCCACTCAGTCTTTCTCGAACCCAAGCTACTCCCAGCAGCTACCAGTCACAGTAACCACAAACACCCCAGCAACTTATGCGGCTGCCAGCCGGGGGAGCTACTACACATACAATGATACCGGTACTCGGTTATTTGCCCCAAAACCAGGCGCAGTCTCGTACTCTCCACAATACCAACATGAAGGAAGCCAGCTTGCTCTTCCTTATCGCGGTATTAGTGAGCATCCAGGATACTACTCGAATTTTAGCTTCTCCAGCGGCGAGCCATCCTATAGGACGGAATACGTGGTACCGGAAACACGCAAGCTATGTGTGTCGCCATTCCCGCAACAGGCGGAAGCCGATGAAGTCAAATCTTGGGTCCAGCGCAAAGTGGATAATGACAAGGTCGAATCAATCGAAATACCCAAGAACAGTGACAGCAATTACCTCAGGGGCTACATCTTGGTCGTTTTTGAAAACATTGCGGCCGCGAATATTGCGACGGAGCAGTTCAACAAAGCACGTTTCCAAGGCAGAAGAATGATAGCGCGACCCACTCGGGAGGATGCAGAGGTGGAAGAGCTTGGGGAGCCCATCGTTTCGTATGAATCGTCAAACTGGGCCGACTCTGAGAGGAGCGAGGCGAATGTGCCAACTGCTCCATCCCGCAGGAGACATGATGGCCGAAGACGGAACGAGAAGTCCCAAAGGTCAAAGGACAAGGGGACCAAGCCAACGGGATCTGATAAAAAGAAGGCAACGGAAAAGAAGTCGTCTTCAAAAAAGAAATCTTCGGGGTCGCAAGTGGACAAGAAGTTGCCATCGAAAAAGGCATCCCCCGAAAAGGAGACCAGCGTCAAGGATGAAAAGCCGGTCATCGTTGATGGAACCTCCTATCATCATGACAAGCATTGATGTTAAGATACTGCCCCTGGACAGAACGAAAACGAACGATGCAAACCTTTCAGCAGATGTCTATTAACCAATGCCAGGAACTGCTTAACAACAAGTGACGGACAGGCCAGAGTTGAAATTTGTGACCACTCCGACAAATTAGCAAGAGTTGAATTATCATCGCCCTTACTTGTCCTAGCTCAACTGAAGACCACATGGGCATATTCTACTGCGTGACTAGCAAGCACTAAAGTCTGACGCAAGGTCAAAGAGCTGCATGTCAGTAAAAGTCTTTGCCACTTGGGTCTACTATGTATAGGAAATGTCACAGCCCGAATCATTGATCCTTGCAAAGGCCGTGCATCTTCGAGGATCAGATAATCTCTGGCCTCTCTGCCTCTGCACTGTAGCTGGCCCAGATTGCGTGGAGAAGTCAGAAAAAGAAAGGAAACCATCTCTGATATCTGACATCCCTACAATATACTACCCACCGTGCCATGGTGACACAGACCAACAAGATTCTGCGGAGGCCCACCGACACTCTTGTCTCTTTTGATACGGGGTTTCCCGCCAAACGGATCAAAATAGGAACGTAAACGTAAAACAAACCAGCCAGCCAGCCAGCCAGCCAGCCAGCCCCTGTTTGGCGCTCGCCTCAACTGTTGGAGGGATGGTTATCTGTGCTTCTCTTTAGTGGAGTTCTCACGATGGGGCTTCCTATATAGTTGCTCTCACTCAGTAACGATAACATTGCCCAGTCAGTGTATGGGCCTAGTTTGACACGGCTATGTTGTTCCTGAACGTGCTAGCTGATGTTCCAGAAACTGGTGCGTACAACCCCCGAATGTTCGCGGTGTTATTTCCCCCTAGACCAACTCTAGTCGATGCTAGCTTGGAAGCTAAAAATTAGGACCTCGAACCGAAAATACGTTGGGCTATCAGCCTACAGTACTGCAGAATCAGAGAGTACAGTGACACTACCTATGTCTTAGAGATGAGGGCTGAGTAAAACAACAGAGCTGTTGTTGCACACCACATGATCGAGGAGGCCACAGGTGCTTCGTGTTTGTATCTTAGTGTGTCATGACGCCATAATTATATATGTAACCATTAACCCCATCTATCCCATTCCATGTACAAAAAGTCCCGTCATAACCCCATTCTATCATTCTCCCTTCCAGTCCCCGTGTCACACAGAGTGAACCTGTTGATTGGTAGTTCTGCGACTTTCAGACTTGCATGTTGCTATCTATCGTATGCAGTCGATATCGATAGCACGGCATATTGCCGGTAGCCCCGAGCATGCTTTATCCCTTTGGATCCGAAGGAGCACCACCTTTATACCAACAGGGGGGATAAGCCAATCAAAATGTGATATATTAAAGTACTTAGCTACTACCTATTTTTATAAGTAATAGAAGTACTAACAATGTTTAGAGTTACAGATAGCTACATTACACTGTTTGCAGCCCCATCTTATTATCGGGGCCTGACCTTGATTGAGGTTATTCGCAGATGCCTCATGAAGGCCTCATTTTTGGCGTTTATTGCCCTTTTAAATATCTCGGCAGGCAGCGCAAGAGCCTCGTTTTTGGCGATTGACATGTTTATGCTGTGCAATTAGTGTGAAAATATCTCCTGACTGAAGGGAAGTCTCTTCTCTTGCTGCAGGGCCATAATGATAAAAAAGGCCGCTAATAACTTCCTCCCTCTAACGGGTCTGAGGGTTATAATGTGCCTATTTAACCAGGGCTTTTAACTGTATGATATAGCTGTTAATTAAGGCTATTTCTAAGAGGAAAGACTATATAATAGCCCTCTAGCTGCCCTTGCAAATGTGATAATTGTAGTGATGATAGCTTCTAAATTAATTTCCTAGGTTAACAGCTCCTATCTCCTTATTATATTCTGCACTAACTAAGGGGATCTAAAGGTTAAAGATGCTATTATTGCTAAATCGCTTCTTTATTACCTAGGCTTATATATATATTATTATAGGCTGCTTCCTTATATGTTACTTGATCTTAGCGCTGGAGAAAATAGAAGTTATAAATAGCATAAGGGTGTTATCCTTTTAAGCGATTTAGTTAACCTAAAGGAAGGAAAATACAGATTAATAGGGGTAAATAAGTAAGAAGCTGTATTTTAAGACTTTTACCTTATTATTTTTTATTAAAATAGCCTTATAATTGCCTTAAGCCTATTTTAGCTTGCCTTTATTATTAGCTTTTTTAAACTCTATAAGATCTTTATAGATACTGCTATTTATATAAGCTATGCCTATAGTACTAATGCCTTAATCTTAAAGAATATAGTATAGGGAAGGTAATAAGAAGAGGTTATCTATAAAGATGTAATAGCTAGCATTTAGTAAGAGATTTACTAAGGCAATAACTACACTTTAGGTTAGGTTTAATGATTTCCCCTGTGGCTTGCAAGGAGGCTGTCTTATGATATCTCTAGCAGCAGGCCTGAAGGTTATGTAAGGTGTGTGAAAAAGCTACTGCAAGAAATAGCCTTCTTAGGCTATAGCCTACACCTTAAAGCCTATTAGGGTCAGTTTATTCTTAATTATAAGTTTTATTTTTAAATTTCCTATAAATCTAATTATATATTTATTAATTGTAACTTAAAGACTAGGCTTTTACATAGATATAGCCTATTATTAGAGGAAGTTTAAGTATTTATTATATTTCTAAAAGTTAAAGGGATTATGACTTTTAGTTAGGTTAAGTGCAGCTTTATTAAAAATCTATATATACTGCTAAAGCTAAAAAAATTAATTTTAAGTTATAAAGAGGGAAATCAGGTAACTAGAAAGGAATTTAGATTTAGTATTTATTGCCTAGTAGCTACTAAGATTAGCTTCTTTATGCAGGCTAATATATATGATAATACTGATAAAAAGGTAGACTTTAGGAAATCTAATAGGCTTCTAATAAAGCCTAAAGTCAGGATCTTCTTTAATAAGTGATTTTACAGCTTTATTAGTGTATTAAACCTATTTTTTAATGATTTCTTCTAGTAAAAACTGTAAAAAAAAGGTTAACTAGCTTAGCAGCTTATAAAGCTATTATAGAAATATCAGGATTACGTTCCTTAAGATTAAGAGGTTTAAAATGATATCCCCTTTATTAAGAAGGCTTCTTATTTAGCTAGGCTGTATTATTAATAGGTTGCTTAGGCTTAGAGTGTTATGTATAGATGTAAAGGTTAGGGTTAAAGGCATTAAATGCAGCATCCATCGCGAATAGCTTCAAATATTCAATTAACGATTTTCACAGCCAAAAAATCAAAGATATGATATCTGATTCCCGGTATCGTTGACGTACCGGTCTAAAAGTGGGGTAAAAGTGGGTCAAATACTTTGCTGGTGCTCCTTCGGATCCAAAGGGATAGTTACTGGAGCTATGCCTATGCCTATGCAATGCAATGCATACTTGGCCCAGAACATTGTGCGGATAGGCTGCAGCGATCCTTGTGTAACATGACAAATGACTCCACAGTCTTTCCATCGGGGACACGCCGGCCATTGGGCCAGCTGAATCGTATCTCGTCGAATCATTCTACCTTGGGCTTTAGCTGGAGGTCGCTGTCCGTCTGTTTGGTACGTGCTGCCGTTCATCGCCCGTTGTCGTCCCCCTGTCAGCATGTCTAGCATGACAAGCGGTGCTTCTGCTTCCCTGACACATGCCTCTAAGGGTCTCAACATAGAGGGCTTGTGATCTTGTGCGGTTCTTCGCCAACCCCCCCCCCCCCCCCTTTTTTTTTTTCTCTCTCTCTCTTTCGTTTTTGTAATAGGTATGTATGTCCGACTGGAGGACGGACATAAGTTTAAGCTTAGTAGCCAAGAAGGAATGCAGCTTAGCTTTGGGAATTGAATTTTACTCATAATGGCTCCACCTCATTGCCCGCCTTTCAACGGATAGGCACCTCGTGAAATATACGTCAGATCAACCTCCGAAGTCCATCTTCAGTGCAATACTTGGTTGCCCGGACTCCCCTGTTGCAGCCTTGCTCACTTGGCCTGTGGTTTGCCGGCCGAAGCGAATCACCTCTTCGAGGAACCCCTTTTGGCCATCGGTCATGCCGCCTACTACTGCCCTGAACGTCTCCTGATCGATTGCGGCAAGCTCAAGTAATCGTGCGCTAGTCTCTTGGTATACCTCCTCACCCTCAGATGTTGCTCGGGCCATCAATGTTGGGATCACCACTGTCATGGCCGCCAAATGTCGACCCCTAACGCCCGTGCCCACATATTGGCAAAGAGTATGGGCAACTAAGGATCTAGCATTCTCGGGATCCTCAGGGTCTGTATCGGTCACAAAGGCTACAAGTCGGGGAAACAGGTAACGAGCAATGCTGAGATCAGCACTGGTCTGGGATGGCTGGAGCAGTAGTGACTTAATGCAGTTGGCCGCGATCTTGGCAGTCTAAAGTAGGCTATTGTTAGTTGATGTCCCTAGAGTGGGGGGTGAAAGTGGGTTGGATAATACATACCATTCGATCAGTGAGACAGTCCATCAACTCCTCAAGATAACGGGCCACAAGAGCTTCAGAAGCTGGAAGGTGATTCTGGCCGCCAGTAAAGAGGATTGTCGTAGCCAACAGACAGTTCTTGACACAAGTAAGGGACTGAGGAGCCTCACGCTTCTGTGCGTTGAGGTATATCGACAGGAATCGGCGTAGGCATCCCTGCAATTGAATGTCTGTGGAAGATGGCTCGCCATGGCTGTGGTTCCTTCTCGACTTGGACATGCTACTGACGAAACGCTTCAGTGTGGACAGGGACTGTGGGACTATGAGATCCTGGCAACCAAGCGTTGATAAAATTGTGGCAAAGATGTGTATGATGCAAGCATGCAGATCTGTTTTGATGATAGCTGGAAAGACTTCTGCGGCGTCCACGAGCGCGTTGAGAGATGACCGTATGAGAAGAATGGCTTCTTCGTTCATCTGGTGCCTGGCTGGTTGGTTCCCTTCGGAAAGATTTGGCAGAAGTCCTGTAAGAACAAGAACGATGATTCGCGTCAGCTCAAAGAGCTGGTCGATATCATCAGACAGGTCACCCTCTTCAGTGGCGTGTCTCCTTGCAGAAGGGTGCGCAATGCACAAAACGCTAGCGATCTCCACGATCACACCTTGAACGTCGAGGCTCTCGGTGAGCACTAGACGATCCAGTAAGTCCATGGTCTCGGAAAACACATCCGGCCTGTAGATAGCATGGCCAGACACACTCGGGTGGAGGATCTTCTTGAGGGCTTGAAGGATGGCTAGCGTTTGTTCGTGCGTGGCCAGAGAATCGCTTTGCCCAGAACGCGTGGCAAGCGCCTCAAAGGCGAGGCCGAACAGAACAAAGAAGAATGCCACAGGCTCGTCTCTGTAATTGATGTCGGAATTCTTGCTCTTGCCGCTCGCTGAGGGCCCATCCGATTCCTTTCCATCGAGGGCGTCAAACACAAATTCACTATCCTGTTCGATCAAGCTGGCAATCGCATCTACTAACTTCAGCCAGGCATCCTGATAGAACCGCAGCAACGTCTCGCGGTTTAGGGCTGCATAGATGGTGTCGAGACTCCTAGAGAGTGAAGGGGGCCCCAAGGTCATAGAAATGTCAGGCTCGAATCGAAGGCGTGCGAACTCACGAAGTGACTCCAACCAAAGGGGCGTCAATGTGCCGATGTGAGGCCTGAGCACATCCAGAAGATATTTCTGCTCTGAGCTTGCAACCTGGAGCTCTGCCCAAGCAGAGAACACCGATATCTTTACCATGACCTGCGCATTGGAACTCAGGCTTTTCAGGTCACCTATCGCGGCATTCTCACTATCTTTGGAGAAATTCTCTAGAGCGCTTACAAGAGTCTTGAGGATCCTACCCATGCGATCCACGTCGGTGACAATACCGATTGAGATGAAACTGGCACAGACATTGACTGCTTCTGAAGCAAGTTCAGGCGATGAGTCGGCTGCGAATGCTGGGGTAAGAGCTGAGCTGATTTGAGCCTGATACTGCTCCAGCAACATCGCCTCTTCAAAGTCTGGATCGGGTGTCTTGCCAAACATCTTGAGTATGTCTCCTATGATCTTCAGACCCCAGATACGGAGCTCCAGGACACCCGAGGTTGACGCCGAGAACGCCATGCGAACAACATCTGCAACCTTGCCCTGAAGATCGCTCTGGGCTTTGGACTCTCCATTGGCAGTCACGTCCTTTGCAATTATCAAGAACATCTCATCGATGCAGCTCAGCGCAAAAGTCGTAACTTGCCATCTTAAAGGCTCAACTTCAGAAGTAGCCTTGGTTTCCTTCTCATCTTTAGCAGCACCAGCTGCGGCAGCGAACCCTGCAACCTCCTCATCTTGCAAGTCGGGTAGGCCACTGCCTTTAGATCCAGATTGAGTATCTTCTGTCTTGGGTCGTGCTCTTGTCATCTTGAGTACAGCCTGGAATCTCTGAAGCCAAGCGTTGGTCTCCGTAAGACATGTGTGATGCATCCAGTTGCGGATGATATTGCGAATTCCGTCATGAGAGGGAACGGTGTCAAGGACTAGCCAGAGCTGTTCCTCAAACCCGGCCTCTGCTTCTCTGAGAACGTCCTGCGGATTCCGTTTCATCATATTGTGTATCCCATCCACTGATACATCTCGTAAAGTTGTCGATTCAGACATCAGATACTTTTGAAGCAACTTGACGTAGTCAGCGAACTGCATATGTCCAGGGGCGTAAAGCGACACATGCTCTAGACAGCCCAGCGCAGCCCGCTGCACCAGCCAATCATCCTCCTCGCGGAAACGGTTGACAAGAGTGAATATCAGCTCTCTTGACTTCGTGGCATCCTGGAGGTCAGGACCCAGGACGTTGATGAGGGAATCAACGCAACGAGCGATAACGGATGTCGTGGAAAGTTCGAGCTCGAGATTCATTGTAATTGCAGAGGAAATCTCGGCATGATGGGTTTCTGAAACGTAAAGCTGAACAAGCATACCCAAAGTGCTGGGGACGTAGCTAGCAAAACTTAACCCCGAGGCATCGGCTGCGAGTGATAGTGCTTCGAGTGCCCAGAAATGGACCACCGGATGAGGGTCATTGCAAAGAGACATTAAGATGCCGAGGATTGTCTTCAGATGGTAACCGGCCGCCATGCCACCCACCTGAGTTTGTATGGACCCAAGTGCCATGGCACAGCCCGCTCTCGCACTAGGTTCACGGTTGCCCACAATGGTATCGACTAGGTACTTGATCTCATTATTCGTAAAGCCATTTCCGTACACATTGCATAAGCGAGCAGTAGCAGCGTACCCCAAGCTTCTGACATGTTCATCTGGGTCAAGGACAAAGTCGCGAACGATATCTTGGAGCAACGCTTCCACTGCCTGGTTCGAAATGTCACCGGAAGGCGATTTCGTCTCTTTCACAGCTACCCTCATGGTAGCGAGAATGGCCGCAGCAAGGTTGACATTGATGGCGGCCTTGCGCCCAGGATCTCTGATCAGAGTACCAGCAGATGCAAATGTTCGAATCTGTTCGAGTATACTTTCCTGAACCTTGCCAGGAGTGAGTGGGAAGGCGAATGCAAACAGCTGAATAGCCGCGTTGATGACCTCTGTGGCAGGAGGATCAGGACTTGAAAATGAGTCTGTACTGCCAATATACAGGATAGATGCATCATGCTCTAAACTGCCACAGATTGGCGAGCGCAGGAGGTGATTTATCATGTCTTCTGGACTATCGAGCTCATCTGTGTTCCCATCATCGGAGTTTTCCTGCTGCCCAGGGAGCTTTCTAACACGGGGGCCAGCAACAAGGCCAGTGATTCCGAAACCCGAATTGTCGCCCACATCCCAGACAGACTCGAATGTAGCGGCTGCATTCGCAATCGAGGCACTCAAAGAGTTTGGTGCATAGTTCTCCGGGTCGGCGAAGAGTGAAATCGCTAGTGTCAGCAAATTAGACTGCAGGAGTGCCTCGCTTCCACCGGCAGGACTGAGGTTGACGAGCTTGACGTAACATTGCAAGACTCTGCGCTGCACCATCATCTCAAGATCTTGGAGCTGTAGGGCAGGGGCTAGCCTCTGACTGACGTCGTCAGAGATCTTTTTAGACGGCAGAGTTCTTAGGAAGGCCGTCGTGTTCTGGAGCATGGTGGCTATTCTCTTTGACACATCCACGGTCAAAAGACGACTGTTGAATTCGAGGAAGGCCAAAATGGAGCCCATCGCGCATTCTCTAACATGTGTCAGGAACGACACCTCTAGGAAACTTCGGGCTGATGTGTTATCTTTGGCGAGGGGTTTTGGAAGCGCATTCTTCCAAAGCAAAAGGAGCTGTGATAGATGTATCTTGACAAAATTTGGCCCCAAGGACATCAAGCCTCCAATAAGAACCCAAGCGACTTGAATCTGTGTGCTTGCAACCCTGAGCTGCGCTTGACTGCTCGATTTCAACATATTTGTCGCAATAGTTAATACGCGACTGTTGATCTCAACTGACCCATAGAGTGGACGAGCAGGACTTGCACTCAGTGTCGCGGCGAGTCCATGAGCAAATCCAATGCACCTTCTGGGCGAATTACGTCCCGATCCGATAAGGGATAGTTCTCGGTTCAGGCTGTTCATACAAACAGAAAGACAAGGAAGAAGCTGTTGGGGGCAGGCAAGGACAAGCGTTTTCATGCAGTGAGATGCAAATACCTGAACAGTATAACTGGAATGTTGCAAGACTTGCAAGAGACCATCTCGACATGATTCTGCGAAGGTATTTGCCGCAGATCCTAGTGATTGGATAAGCGAAGACACAGCGCTCAGCGTCGCGATCAGAGTATGCTTAGAAGGCTCTGGCCTTTCTGCAAGAGACTGAGGGTAGTTCTTGAAGATATTGTTGATTAGGGATTTTGCAGCGGATATTTGGCCAGACTCTCCCAAAATCTTGCGCCCAATGACATCTTGTATAACGACGTCGACTATATTTCTGGAAATCAGAAGGCGATATCGATTGTTGGCGATTGTAGAGTGACCCAGCACATCTATCGCGAGACTCTCGACTATTTTGAGATAGTTTGTCTCAACAAGCTTTTCTCCCAGGCGCCTGAAAAGCTTGCCATAGCACACGCCAATGGCTGCTCGGATTCTGTTTGAGGCTGTCGATTTTACATATTGGGATGCCAGGTTCTTGAGGATATCCGTCAGAGACAGAGCTAGCACTTGACTGCGCTTGCCTGAAGGAGCTGGGCTCGCTGATCTAGAGGGAATGTCCAGCTCATCGTCGGCAATATTAGGAATCGTGGACTGGCGTTTCAGTGCCTTTTTGGTCTTTTTCCCCTTTGGTGACGCTACCTCTGGTGGACCGCCCTCTGAATGACCCTGGAACAGGGCTTCGGCAAAGCACTCTGCTGCAGCCAGTCGGACTTGGACTGAAGGAGAGTCAAATGCTTTGGATATTGCAGCTTCGAGTTTGTCCAGATCACTCGAGTATAAAAAATAAGGCGTATGCCTGAACAATGTTTTGAGAGTCCGGCAGGCGGAAGCAACAACAAGATGGCCTTTGTCGGATGAAGCATGATTCCGTCCTTGCTTCCAGATATCACGCGCAATCACTTCGTCCATGCTACCTTCAACCATGCTAACGATCTTTCCAAGGGCGGTAAGGCACGCTGCACGGATTCCAGCATTGTTCGAGGAGGACTTAAGAAGTTTGAGTAAGGTTGAGCAAGCGAGGGGGTGCAGCCCAATGGCGCTATCGCCAGCAGAAGCGAACACATCGCCTAGGCAGACAATAGCCGCATGCTTGGTCCGTATCTCAGCATCGGACTTTGACTTTCCACTCGATATAATTGCGATCAAGTCGTTGATCGTTTCGAAGAGAAGCTTCCTGTCTCCAATTCCGAAGATGTGTGCTAAGCACTTCCCCAAATTATTCCGGATGACTCGAGAAGGCTGCGGTGAAGAGAGGTTGATTATCTGGAATATTTCCTTCTTGAGATAGAATTGTTGTGCTGTGCAATCATCCGCTACTAGGTCAAGGACGTGCTTCGTCAAGCTCGAGACATAAGTGAGCAGGAAAAGATCTTGCTGTTCGGCGGGGAGGGACTGAAGCTTGGGGAGATCGAGCTCTGGATTCGTCGTCGCGGTGTCGGAGGGAGCTTGCGCTTCGGGATTCCGTGCTGGAGCTGGAGCTGGAGCTTCAGGCTCCTGTGTTGACGACATTACGCACGAAAATCGACGCCGTCAACTATGTGAGAGCTCAAAGAATACGTAGTAAAGTCGCAGGAGTAATTGAATTCGTGGTCTCTTGCCATGAATGTTTCAAGAGGTAAGACTACCTACTAGGTACTAAGGTAGTAATGGATACCTACCTAAAAAGTACTAAGGTAAGTAGCTGACTTTGAGATCCCCTAGACTCTATAGGTTAGTAGGTACCTAGGCAGTTACACTTACCTTAGCCACATGCCACTTAGGTTCCATTGCTTCTAGGGATCACTGTACCTAAGCCATTGTGGGGCATCCCCAGCGTCCGGAGTTTGGCCGATTCACCCTGAGCTGGGCCATGCCCGTTGAAGACTCGGACGAGAAGTCACGAAACTCGAGTATTTCTCTATTGACAGATTCTGAGACTCGAGTGACTCCCCCCCGCTCATTATGGCGACACGAAAGTGCCTGAACCCGCTGATAAAGGCACCAAAGTCAATTGCCAACTCAATCTGTCACCAATGTCAACGATCTTTTGTGACAACACCTGCTCAATTGGCTGGTCACAACAAGTGGTCCAAGACAAAACACATCAAAGCTGTAACTGATAAGAAGAAGATGACTGAGAGATCTAATTTCACTAAGACGATTGCTATGTATTCAAGAAGTAGGCATCAATGTGTGAGTGTTTACGGGCTAAAGGTTTTTCTAATATTCGATAGTGTATGGAGATGATGTTAAATTCAACCCTCAACTGGCCACTGCAATAAACGCTGCAACAAAAGGTATATATGCACAATAGTCTTTAGTCTAGAGTTTTGTCTGACTCTTGGTGTTAGCAAGTATACCAAAGAACTTAATCGAGGGTGCAATTGCACGAGGTCAAGGTCGTTCAGCCACAGGCGCACAGCTCGAATCTATGTCTCTGGAGGTCCTCATGCCCCCTGATATCGCGATGGTCATCGATGCTGAGACAGACAACAAGACTCGGACTCTTCATGACCTGCGCCTTGTGGTGAAGAAGGCCGGCGGAGTGGTTGGGTCAACAACCTTCTACTTTACAAGACGTGGTAGAGCCGTTTTCAGAGCCAAGGAGTGCGGGCCGTCACTCTCAGATGTTCTGGACGAGGCGATTGAGCACGAGGGGTCAGAAGATGTTGAGGAACTGCCAGAGGGTGACTTCTTGGCTTGGACCCAGCCAAACACGTTGACAGCCATCACCGAGGCCCTGTCCAAGAAGTTTGAGCTTGAGATTCTCGACGCTGACATTGTCTGGGCGCCGAATGAGGACACAAAAGTCAGCATTGATACCACAGAGCAAGCTGATGCTCTCGACATGCTCTTCAACGGACTCAAGGAATATCCCGAGGTCAGAGCCATTTATGCCAATGTACGTCAGGGAGCTGTAGGGGATGTAGAGTGGGACAAGGTTGAAAGGAACCTGGATGTATAAAACATAGAACATCGACGAGTTTGTAACAATTTTATAAGATGCTGTATTTTGCCCAAACCAACAGAGGGGGAATATTTCCAATGCCTTCCAAACGCCATGAATACATCGTTAATGCTGCCGTTGCCGAACCCTCTGGCTAATAATGTACATGCTTGAATCCGATTCGCTGGGCTTCAAGAATCGGACTGGTCATTCTCGGGCTGCTGTGCTGCTCTTTTGCGTTCCTCTTCAAGCTTTTTGGCCTGTCGGAGCTTTTGTCGCGCCACGATGCGATCATACTCGGCTTTGATCTCGTCTCGGTCCTTGGGGGTCTTGTTGCACTCTTCGGGCTTGGGCCAGAAGCCAGGTACGGCAAAGCGGTTATCGAGGTTGGTGCCAAAGTAGAACATGATTCCGATGGGGAACATGACATACGTGCCGAACTGTGGGCATGTCATGTCAGTGTCTTGTTCTCAACTCGTCATGGTCTTAGAACAGGGCCACTTCGAAACATATAAAACCAAGCTCTAGGGACACAACATAAACATACCTTGAACACTTCTAGGTTAAGGCCACCCATTTTGAATGTAATCTTCTTTGGCACCTTCTAAGGCAATTGAGCTGATGCTGAGAACGGAGGCAAAATGTTTGTCTTGCATTGGATGACGGGATGATGCTTTCTAGCTACATACCCCCGGTAGAGCGTTAGAAACCACTAGGGACCCCGCTAGAAAAATCAGATCACGATGATTGGTAAGTAGCTTCCATGTGAGCCCGGGCATGCATGATAATATTTCTTTGAGGCATCATGATACCAGAACTACCCAAGACCCTACCTGTATAGACAGAAAATAAAGATTCATATTAAGGTATTCCCATGAGATTTTGCTGCCTTCTCGAATGCCTTGACCAACCATTCCCTCAACGAGGAGGTATATATGACGTTTTCTAATCGTGTACCATCCTTAGGTAATCCACAACTCACTACCTGTGCGTGTATATCTGTAAAAATATGTAAACTCCTTATCGCGATATGTTCAACGCCAACAACGAGCTATCCAGAATTCCGGGCCCAAGGCCTTGACGTATGCATAAGATCCCCAAACTCCTTGTGGTACAATGTATTCTTAGCTTAACTTCGAACCACCAGCCCTTGCCCTTTGAGCTTCTTCCATCATGAGGCGTTCCGTGAAACTGCGCGGTGTGCCAGAGAAGCCGCCGGTATTGGCGACGCTGGCGCGGAAGCTGCTTAGATCTGCTTCATCCATGCCGCTGCGTCCGTCCAATCCCCCAACAAACGTATTGAAATGCCCTAATGAGGCAGCTTGAGCATGAACTTCGGGATTACGTACGACAGGCATGACTACTGGCCGTCCTTTGTATGATCCCACGGAACCAGCTTGAAATCGTGCCGCGATTGGTGTCGTCGGCCCGGAGCCAGGCCTCTTAGTTATGTGTACTGCCGGTGAAGTTGCGTATAAAGATTGCTCGTTCTCCGGTACATCCGGTAACTCAACTTCGATATCGTCCTCAACCGTAAGAGGTTTCGGTTTCGATTTGGGCTTTGGCGGCGCAGATAAGCCGCCGCCTTCCTCAAAGTGAAAAAGCTCGTCTTCCTCATCCAAGTCTTCGTTAACGGCTCCCACTTCGTCGTGAGTACCAGAACTTGGACCTTTGGTAGGTGAGACTGGGCTTGTATCATGGCCACTGGTCTGGTTCTCCTCGGGGATTCTGTTCAAAGATGATGATGCAGGCGCTTTCTTATTAGTAAAAGATCTAGGTTTCGCCATTGAGAGAAAGTCGTCATCGGATGAATCCTGGTCCTCGTCTGGGTCCTCACTCACGCTCCCCAACGTGCGTTCGATCCGAACAGATTCGGGAACATGGCGTGGCGATGGCGGTTCCGGCGCAATAATAATCGGGCTGGCCCGCTCTTCTGACGAAGATTCAGAAATGCTAGCATATTTCTTGTCCTCTTCACCAGCCCTTTGATCTAGATTTGAATTAACCTCGGTCCACACTCCTTCCTCCAACGGCGCCCTAGATAGTGCTCTCAGTGCTTCTGAAGACGAAATCTTTCGGGGCGGTGGTAGGTCCTCCAGGTCATCGTCGAGCATAGATCCAGCGCGAGGCTGGTCGGCGGATGCGGCAGAGGCAGAGGCCGCGGAGGGAATCATGGAATCAGTAGGTTGTGGTGACGCTGTAGGCAAGACCTCTGCTCCCATGACATCAAAGCGCACACGCCTGGGACTCTGGGGAGGTTTGGAACTACTTGAAGACCGTCGTAGGGCGCTCCGTGGTGTTTTCGACTCGCTCCGATCCGAATGGCACGACGAGACAGTATCATTGGTTGAGCGGTGAACATGACCTGGCCGTCCAGGCGAATGAGGTACTACCGGCAAGGCATTCTGCAGTTGGTCAGTGCCGTTATCGGGTTTTCTTCCTGTCTCAATGGCTGAGTCTTGCTTCTCATCTGCCTGGATGCTTGGGTCTGGCAACAACATGTCGAGAGGAGGACTGTGGTTATTTGTGAGGGGAGGAGAGGTAGGCGGTCTTGGAGGAGAGCCCTCCAGCAGGGGAAGGTAAAAGAGCAATTCGTGATGTCGATCGCGGGGGCTGCCTGGAGGCTCTGCGGCTCCCGATCCGGAGGTAGCGACAGTGGCCGGCGGGGAAAAGTGGCGTTGAGTCGACTCAAGTGGTAGAGTTTGTGAGTCAGCTGCAGCTTTATTAAGGTCCAGATCCAGACTTGTGAGAACTGAGCTGAGGTCTGGGTATTTGGGTAGTGACTGGGCTATAGACTGGGCAACATTGGAAGCGATGTCGGGTTGTGTGTCTCGGAGCAGATCGTGGTAGTAGCGCAGGAAATCAGCTGCCACCTCGTGGCGAAAGGTGTGAACCTTGTGCTCGAGCTCTGAGAGCCTCTGAGAGAGGCTCTTGACAAGGCTTGCCTCATCCATAGTCTACTCGTATACCTACCTACAGTACTCGTAGTGCCTTGAGTTTTAACAGGTTCCTCCAGGCGAGCTAAGACTAGACAAAGAGGGATGTCTCGGTATGCGCATGACGCAACAAGCTCGGGAAAGATGTTTGCCTTGCCAGAGAAGGGGATTTCTATGAGTGACGACACGTGAAGGATTTTGCAGGATTGTGAGTTGTAAGGCGGGAGATAAGTAAATCAACGTTAGAATGGGGATTTTTGATTTTGACGGCGACGAGGCCGTGGGCAGACCAAACACAAATCGAGGTTTGGGGGAATGATAGCGCGAACATTGGTACGCCTAACAGTGGTCCTGGTTCTAAGTCTGGCTAGGCCATTCTAAAACTTGACATACAATGGGTCTCGATCAAGCTCTAAGGTACCTTAGTACTTATGTACTAAGGTAACATCTAGTACCAGGTAAGTCTCCAATATTTTGACAGCTCGGATAGAGCATGATGAATCGAACGAATGGATGGATAGATAGGTACCTAGGTACGGTATTGGATGAGTGAATGATTCGACTACTACCAGTCCTGCTGCAATTCGCCAATTGACTACTAGTTATATGTTTTACTCTATGGACGAACTGGTTCCATTGGCCTTCTGGGCTTCGTCAGCTCTGATCTAAGGTTACCTATAGTCTAGTAGCACAGCCAAACAACAATTCTTTGTCCTGACTGGCCGGTTCCGGACACTTATCGCGACGATCACTTTTCTACATAACATCTGATCCAAGGATAATAAGACACGACTCAAGACAAGTACAAGCACATTTCCCCTGCTGCCCTGGAAGCACTCAGCCAGTTCGATTGGGTAGCAGGTATCCATGCTAGAAAGAAAAAGAATCCCCGCCGGTTAACCCCGTTAATCCAAACACCCATCCATGACTTGCACCTTGGTCACAGTCAGTGCGGGTAGGTACCTCTCTAGCTATCAGCTGCAGTTATCTGTTTCGTCCTGTTAGGTACCTATATAGTATTATGAAAATTCTCCTGTGAAAAGATCGATCGCATCCAACTCGGGACCTTTATCATGCAGCACCATCAGAAATCTCAGCCAGTTGCATCATGGAGCCATCTTCAGGCTACCTAGTTCCAAGAATCCTTGCTCTCATTACCTGAGAAGGCAGGTTCAACAAAAATACAATTTTCCTCAGAGCCATGACTCTAGGTAGCCTCGATACAACTCGTCAGTCTAGATCATAGCAAGGCGGTCATTGCAAGTATACCGGTAGTGATGAAGGTTCAGAAAGACATGAGAAAATGGTGCACTGAGGTCAATGCACAGTGGACTCAGGTCCCATTCCGGGTTTGTTATAAGCCTCTTGTCCTACCTTAGGCACGTCAGACAACTGCTTCATCTTGAAGCATCCAATGTTTACTAAAACATTAAAAGACGTATTTTACTTTTCAAATCGGCATACATACAGACTTTCACATTCCTGGCTACGTTGATTTTGCTATTCTTGAGCCCGGTTTCTTTCCTAATAGGTAATTGTAATTGGATGGATGTAATAAGCTTGTCGCAACGAATTCGAAACGTCAACTCGCTGGAAATACGTACCGCCTTTCTGCGCCACACGGGCAGGGCAGTTATCAATCAATGCATACCTAAAAGGTAACTTACCTCAAGTAAGTACTAAACTACTGTACCTCTAGGTATGCCTACTAAGGTAGTATCAACCCAGATGGGATAATATTCTAATAAGGCCATACATTCATTGCTTCACATAAGCCATAATAGCGGATTATTAGTCCCTCAATACGATTTATTGGTTGTCATCCGTCGCAAACACTACTTGTATATTGTAACACTTCCTGGCGACAATACACCGCCTTCTTATTTAGGAAATTGGGACGTATTCTGCCGTAAATAGTCCTGGACCTCTTCAAGCACTGACAGACCTGAGCTCTCCGCAATTCCTTGGGTACCGACCTAGATGCTCTGGTAGCCAATACTGCATTCGACTCGACGACAGCATATTACCTTGAGCGACTTCGATACACCTGACTACCTGTATAATAATTCACCCTTGATAGCGCCTGAATAGCAGCCATGTCAACAATAACCCCCGATGCGCTTCAGTCAGGACAGCCGCCCGTCATTCCCCTGTCCTTCAATGGTAACCAACCCGAAAAGGTGACGCTCTACCCACTGTCGAACTACACGTTTGGGGTCAAGGAAACCCAGCCTGAAGAGGACCCATCAGTCATCGCTCGTCTCAAGAGACTCGAGGAACACTACACGGAACATGGCATGCGCCGCACTTGCGAAGGTATTCTCGTCTGCCACGAGCACAATCACCCACATATTCTGATGCTGCAAATCGCCAATGCCTTTTTCAAGCTCCCCGGAGACTACCTGCGCCCCGAAGACGATGAGATTCAAGGCTTCAAGTCGCGGCTGGACGAGAGACTGGCGCCCGTCGGCCGCTTGGGAGAGGGTGAGGAAGCTGGTGATTGGCAAGTGGGCGACTGCCTTGCTCAGTGGTGGAGGCCTAACTTCGAAACATTCATGTATCCGTTTATCCCGGCGCATGTTACGAGGCCAAAGGAGTGCAAGAAACTCTACTTTATTCAGTTGCCCAAACAAAGTAGGTCAACCGATCATCATTGAGAAACTGGATACTTATTCTTCCTGCAGAGGTTCTAAGCGTTCCCAAGAACATGAAGCTTCTGGCCGTTCCTCTATTCGAGCTCTACGACAACACTGCCCGATACGGCCCACAGCTTTCTGCAATTCCCCATCTTCTCAGTCGATACAACTTTGAGTTCGTGGATGAGAATGGCAATGTCGTCGCTGCCACACCAGGGTCTGCTGCGCCAGAGGGCTATGTCCCATACACAAAAGTCTTGGCAGGCGATGATACGGACATGAAGGAGGAGAATGGAACAAGCTGATCCCCCTATAGGACCGCGGAGACACGGCGATGGTGTTCGGCGTTTTTGGTTGTTTGCCCGTATAGGAAGGATGTGTAAAAGCTCAAGTATAGGTTTTTTCTCTTCTTCCTGTTTTCTATACATTTAAGTCCCACTTTTCTGTGCATCTCACTTAAACCTTTTCCCCCTGGATAGTTGCGACGACCCGTCTCTGGTGTCGAGCGGCACGGAACTCGAGATACCATATTCCCTGCCAAGTTCCTGTAGCCTATATGGGGCGATATCAGTCTCTTATGGCCGGGACAAAGATTGGCTGGCACTTACAAGCTTTCCATCCTTAATGGGAATAGTAACGCTTGCCCCAACGAGTGCAGACTTGATGTGGGCAGGCATGTCGTCTGGGCCCTCGGCACTATTAGGTGTCAATGTCTCCTCTTGCGACTTGTACGCAAAGCACTCACTCATGACGGTATAGAGCCTCTCCCTTGGGTCCTTCAGCTGGCGCGATTCTGTCAAGAGCATCGCTCATATCCTCCCGAACATCAGAGTCCCCTTGGGTTTCTCATATCAGCATCGAGAACTCTCCGGGCCCGAATAATTCAGCTTACAGTTCTCGTTCAAGCTCAAAGCACAGCTCGTGTGTTGAACGAAAAGGTTCAAAAGGCCGACCTTGTAATCCCGAATTTCGGGAAGTGAAGACACGACCTGGTCAGTTATGAGGTATGAACCCCGTGACTTGGCAGGAAGGGTGAATTGCTTCTGAAAAAAGCTCATGGTTGTTGTCGTCGAATGGTCTATCACTGGAGGGGCAGTTGAGCGGGGTTGAGGGGGTCCTGATAATCCAACAAGGCTAAAAGGCAGTGTCCAGAGATAGTGAAACAGACCGGGGAACAGAGAGATTACAAGTAGTAAACAGAGAAGCACTGGTGTCGTTGCAGAGTTGAGACGTGGTGTTTGAAGTTGAGGCATGGCTTATTAGAATGAATCGTGCTTGAAAGCAAACAACCGTCATAGTGGGGCCAGAGTTGGACCCTCTGAGTCTCTTTCTACCTTACCTTAATTACCTAAGTACCTAGGTAGTACCTTACCTATCCGTTTATACCTGTAGGTACCTAGGTACATATCAAGCTCCTCTTTATCCAATCACAGCGCATTGTTTATAATCCCTTTTAGGTATCCGTACCCAGTAGGTAGGTAGTTCCCATACACTCACTCTATCGCCGGAGGTAGGCAAGTATCGCATTCATTTGATAATGTGAGACAGCAGCATTTTTCCGTATCGAACGCTTCAGTGGGTACTTGTGATGGTTCTTAAGAACATGCTGAATCGATGGTGATTTTAACGTGTCATCAGGGCAGATAGGCATGAAGACCGCACAAGAAAAGCTGTCGGTTTGTTCTTTTATTGTATTCGCGGAGTATATACAGAAGTTTGAGTTCTCCATTCAGAAACATCACAGTACACGGACCAGTTTTGCCTCCAGCACATGTCTAGGTAGTGATCCAGATAACGACCGGTCCTATCGTTCGATGCTGATTATGACAGAGGGTAAGAAGTCTCTGGGAGGGATTCGAGATGGGGTCGGTGGTGTTCGTGGGCCTAAAATATAGTATAAGTATTAAGAAAGCACAAATTGCCAGGGGTGTGCCGTACGAAAGGTAAGCCGCAGTAGCCACAAACAGCAATCTCGGGCTTGTCGGTGTTGATGAAGACTCTAGGATGACCCTCAGGACCACCACCGCCATTGCAGGCAACAATACGCTCGTGTGTCCATGTAACGGGTTGCTTGTGAATCATCTCAATGGCGGCTTTGGGTTGAGGCTATAACACGGTTAGTGATTGATATTCCATCCTAGCTCCCTCGCCTCGGTTGTACCTGGAGATCGAAGTCGGTCTGCTCGAATCGAGGGCCGGTCATGGCCTGAGAACGTGGTCTCTGGCTACGGGACCAGATACCGACGCGGTTGGGAGCTTGATTGATCTCAACAGACTTGTTCTTGTTGACCGGGGCGGGGGCAGTCTCGTTAGTTTTGGTAGAGACAGCAGCCTCGAATTGCCGAGCGGAGGTAGTGAAGGCGCGCTGGGAGAGGCGCGCACCGCGCGCAAAGACGCCAATTGCTCTCAATTGAGATGTGGCCATTGTAAATTCGTCGGTTTCCCGGTGTGCGGATCGAGTCGTCAATGTCGGCGCTGGATGATCTTCTCGTGGATGTGAGGTATTGAACTTGGCTGTTGGATTCGGATCCCTGGTTTATCCGCGACCGAAATATTTTTGTTCTTCTAGACGTGACGGGGGTAATGCGCCTGAGACCTCAAGGGACATTGCGTTTTGCGATAAACACGATCTTTTTTGCCCTCTTGTAATCAAATCACTGCAAGAGTTTGTAAATTGATCTTCCTGAATTAACTTAATACACAGGGCCGTTTTCTACACTGTAGCTATAGCCTCTCCACGTGTTTGCGCCACCGGAGCTTTTCCCACTCGAATTATAACGAAGCGTCTTCGCAAAGATAATAATCATTGACACGAACATTCATCATGGCGCCCGAAACACCACGAGCAGTCTCTTCGAGACTTCTTACTATGAAGTTTATGCAACGGGCAGTAGCCTCAGAAAATTCGTCCCCGGATTCAGAAACACATTCATCCAAGAAAAGAAAGACTGGACATTCCCCAGCGGCGGGCCGCCTTGACCTAAACATTGACCAGGCTGCAATCAAGGCTGCCCTCGATGCACAAGAAACTAAACGACAAGAGGCCCTGGAGAAGCATGTTGGGGCCGACACCCATTGGGTTCTTGACAACCCATTTGGTGGGTTGAAAGCTGCAAATCAGACCAAGGCACCTCTCAATGTCGTGTATGTTGGGTATGGTGATATGGATTCATCTAACGACTCAGGCGATAATGAGGATGTGCCGAGAAACGGGCGTACTTCAACAAATAGCTTCAAGAAGGCGGCAAACCAGGCATGTCGATCACTACCTTATGCTGTGATACATAGGACCAAGACTGCTGACTGACCGTGACAGAAACAAGAATCTCAGAAGACATCAGACAACGACAGCGATAGCGAAGATGAGGACTCAGATGACACAAATACGCCGGCGCATGGACAAAAGCGGAAGCCATCCAGTGATAGCCCAAGCCGTTCACGCTCCCGTTCCCGGTCACGGCCAACTGCAGAGAGTGCCAAAGCCAAAGAATTCCGGGATAGGAGAAAGAAAAAAGAGGTGAAGCTCAGCAAGCCAACGTCAATATCCTCCGGTGGTGGCATTTCCTCGGGAGGCGGGAGCCAGTTCTCCCCTGCTGGGAAAGCCATGACCTGCTACAAGTGCCACCAGACTGGTCACAAAGCTGTCGACTGTCCTAAGAGGGGTCAAATGGCATACATGTATGATTAGAACCATACAAAATCCATGGGGATGTCTTGACTTGATGGCATCTGCAGACTTGACACTTTGCATTATCTCTGGCCCAAGTCTGGAGCTCCTTGGTATATACAGGAGAACGCTACCTATTCTCCCATTCCCACATCATTACATACCAGGGCCAGGCGAAATGGGGGCAAGAAAACAAGGTTAAGAAGTGAAGGAAGTGGGAAAACGAAGATACTGGCATTGCATAGCGCACAGCAAACTATGGCAGCTGCTGAGCAGACCCCTTTAATAACGACTGTCAGACAGCAGCTTCAATGGGTACTAAAGTGCATCCCCTGAGCAAAGACAGGAAGGCCATAATCATTTGCCGATTTTCGTGATTAAAGGCTTGTTGGACACAATGGTTACAGGGACGACATGCATTGAGCTTCTACCATGTGCACTGAGACTGCAGTAAGATGCAGCCACTATTACTACGGTATACAATCAGTGAATCACTATTAGGTATGGTACACACATGGATATGTGCGTATTTGCCCATACTCATCAAAATCTCTACATATCTTGACCAGCCGATGGTTGGTGTCAATGTCAAATTAAGGCCATACTATAGTTTCATCACGTATACAGATAGCCAATAACACAGTTGCATTGGCAATTTCGAGATGAGGCTCAGGGTTCCTGTGATGTTGGGTAAATTGTCTAGGCAGAACAGCGATCGATATATGTAACACTACGATCACAACTCCGTGGGTGGTGATATGGAAATGATCGAGATGCCGAGAAGGTGTGCATATCTCCCCTCAATTCACTCGTACAATCAATCTCTTCTCTCTCTCAGTGTACACAGAAGTTGGACCCGTATTTGTTACAAGATCTCATCCAGGTATTTGGGCTCATTTAGCACCATGCTTCATTAATTACCGACCTGTTGGACGGCACAACATTGAACAGAAGTTGGAATCGAGCAAATGTTTTACCAACGAGAGTTGCCCACTTCACGTCACTTATGGACGAAGCAGCATATGCAAGCAGCATAGCGATCCGGAAGCCAAGGAACAATATCTAATTCCAGCGGCAACGGTGGTGCTCTGTTTGACGCCTCACAGATACATACAGGTAGTACAGAGTAGTCTGCCTTGGTTTATAACCTCCGGGAGAAAGACGATCTCTGATGTTAAACGGAGTGCCAAGCAAAGAATATTTTACTCAATCTAAGGCCTATTAAATCCACACCAAATGATACTAAATTTATTCAATTTTCTTTGTCGTTTGGGATAGACTTCCTAAGTTTTCTTGCCTCCCCTTGATCACTTCTATCTTCAGGGATGTGCCGCGACCAATGGTCACCAGTCACCATTTTCGATACCACAGAGTAGAGATTCGACTTGTTAAGCATTCGGGAGACAAAGGAGAACAGTCTTATGTATTTCAGCGCTTATTTACGAGTCGCTAAGCTTAGCCAAGTCAGCATAAGAACTCCGATAGGAGCGTTGCAAGAAACTGATCATGAAATAAGTACTATAGTACTTTATAGCATGGAAGTGAGGTATTAGGTATAGGTACCTACCTTACCTACCTGTATATGGGTACTTATTATTCAGACTGAGGTAGGTTGATATCATTGGTGTTGATTCCCATGTAACTAAGGTAAGGTATCTACTATATGTATGTACTTTGACCATGTTCAGCTCTCTCAATAATAACTAGTACCTACGAAGGAGAAACAACAATATCCATACCCAGTTTGACACCATCGTCTCGGATTTATTTGCCTACTATACCTATCTGCCACCTCCTCTTGTTCCTTCATCCACGCGCACATCTCTGCCTCGGCATTCCACGATAGTTATTAATAGGCAGAGACTTTTGTTGTCTGGCCAAGCTCAGCATATATATACGTGATGGAGAGACAGCACCTTGCTGACGAATTGTTGCCCACCTGGTTGTTTAGCCACCTTATTTTGAACACATCACGTTAGTAAGGACAAAAACGAATAGTAGTCTCAAAGGACTTAACTGCCTAAGTACCTAGGTAGCTTACCCAGCATCAACTCCCCGGCCTTACCATTAGCATCTAGGTATTCAAATCTGGCACCCGCACGACAACTGAGAACTGTCTTGTCCCTCAAAAGGCTTAAAAGAGTTCAGGGACCAGAAGGTTCGGGTCTCAATATTCACTAGCTTGTCTCCTAGATACATACATAACTAAGGTACAGTAGGTAAGCAAGCCATTAATCACCCAACAAGGTTGTTTTTGTCCGTCCTCGATATCAGGGACCAGCCAAGACCCTTGTTTGATTCCAAAAAGGATTCGGGATTCGACTTTCGAAAACTGATCCTATTTCGAGATACCTTAGGGTCCGTACAAGCCGAGAAACTCTTTCCTCATTACCGAATCGGTAAAACTCGGTATCCTTCTCTTCTCTTTTGTTCTCTTCCTACCCTGACAGCCATCTCAACGGAGGCTCGCCCATCTTCAGTCTACATACTGGTAACACTGCTCCACAGGCATCAGTAGATCGCTGGTTCTGCACAGACCCTTGGCTTCTTTATTCTGCTGTGCGCGTGCTCAATATCGAGTGGCGCACCCCACAAGCTCAATCATCGCCTTCAAAGTGGTTCGGTCATAGAAGGACACAATTCAAAAGTTCAACTCCATTCAACAGTCTGACTGGTCTGGCTCAAGAATATCCCCCATTTGCGCCAGCGATATTCTAACCCTAGTCAGTTAGAAAGCGAGGAAACTAAGCTAAGGTAACCTCCCCATGTCCTTGCAGAGCCCTCCCGAGGCCCATGTTTAATACCTACCTACATCACCAGCACAGGCACCCTTTTCATGACATGGATAGTGGAGGTTAGTAGCTAACTGTCTGTAGTCTTTCCTACATATGTAGGTCCAGGTACCTAGCTTCCCCATCTGCTTCATCATCATCTTTCAGATCTAGCCCCTGTACTGTAGCCATCCACTCCATTGCTGGCACTGGTCCATCATACCCCTCGCCCCTCAGCAAGTAGGTACCTTAGGTAGGCACCTTACCTACTCCCCCGCGACACGGGCCCTGCCCTGCCCTGGCCCTGTACCTTACCTAGGTAGCCTCCAGGGACTGGGCTGTCTTACAGTACACGCCTAGGTCCTAAGGAACCTTACCTACGGGACGGTATCCGTTCTGTACCTTACTTCCAGGTCACATCTGCTTTGCCATTGTCATACTTACCGCACTGCATTATTTTCTTGGTTCTCGACATCAATTGGATCACATTCGTTCCATTGTCTTGCGTCTATCGTCCTGTACGCGCCGACTTTGTCCAATCGAATCTCATACCTGAGCACGCAACTCGTACGAACCCTTGCGATCGGCGACCTGCCCTACCACAGTTCACGGCCGTTTTCTTCCTCCGGTTTCCGGATACAACTTGTGCCGTGTGTGTCGGTGTCACAGTCGGTGTCGGTGTCGGTGACAGTATCGGTGTAGAAATTTGGTTTTGCGCCTGCATTTGCATCCGCATTTGCAACATACACAATGCCTCACTCTCAGCATGAAGAAGACGCTCCCGCAGCGATGGGTGGTGCTCCCATACCGGTGACGCTTGTTACTGACTCTCTCGAGAAGCCTTCCCTCGACGATCGCAACTATCGAGTCATTCGTCTTGGCAATGAGCTCGAGGCTCTCCTGGTGCATGACCCCGAGACCGATAAGGCCAGCGCTGCTCTGGATGTCAATGTGGGAAACTTCAGCGACGAGTCTGATATCCCCGGGATGGCCCATGCGGTTGAACATGTAAGTGCCCCAATTCGACATTTGTGATGTCATACAAACAGACAGTGGACTAACATTTCTGCTTGTCAACAGCTTCTTTTCATGGGCACCAAGAAATTCCCAATTGAGAACGAATACGGCCAATACCTCTCCGCCAATTCGGGAAGCTCAAATGCTTACACTGGGCCAACATCGACGAACTATTTTTTCGATATTTCTGCCAAGCCGGACAATGACCAGGATCCTCCAGATACCAACCCTTCTCCTCTGCGCGAGGCTCTGGATCGATTCGCTCAGTTCTTTATTGAACCGCTCTTTCTACCCGAGACCCTGGACCGAGAGCTGAAAGCTGTTGATTCGGAGAATAAAAAGAATCTTCAGAATGACACATGGAGGCTTCATCAGCTGGAGAAGTCTCTGTCCAACCCTAACCACCCGTTCTGTCATTTCTCAACCGGCAATTTTGAGGTTCTCAAGACACTTCCTGAGGCACGTGGAATTAATGTGAGGGACAAATTTATCGAGTTCCACGCCAGACACTACTCAGCAAACCGCATGAAGCTGGTTGTTCTGGGTAGAGAACCGCTTGACGTGCTTCAGAAATGGGTTGCCGAGTTGTTCTCTCCTGTCGTCAACAAAAAGCTTCCACCAAACAGGTGGCCAGGCGAACTTCCTTTCAGGGAAACCGATCTCGGTATGCAGTGTTTCGCGAAGCCCGTCATGGACTCGAGAGAGCTTAACCTGTATTTTCCCTTCATCGATGAGGAGTTTATGTTTGCTACTCAACCTAGCCGATATATTAGTCATCTCATCGGGCATGAAGGCCCTGGAAGTATCATGTCATATATCAAGTCCAAGGGTTGGGCGAATGGTCTTAGTGCCGGCGCCTACCCTGTTTGCCCTGGTACTCCTGGTATCTTCGATGTACAGGTTCGCTTGACGGAAGAAGGTCTTAAGAACTATCCTGAGATCGTCAAGATATTTTTCCAGTACATCACTCTCCTGCGTGAGAGCCCACCCCAGGAGTGGATATTTCAAGAGCAGAAGGGAATGGCTGATGTTGATTTCAAGTTCAAGCAGAAGACGCCCGCCAGTCGCTTCACCAGCCGAATCAGCTCGGTCATGCAAAAGCCTCTTCCTCGGGAATGGTTACTCAGTGGACACAGCCGTCTCCGAGAATTTGCTCCTGATGAGATCGAAAAAGCCCTTGCCACGATTCGCCCGGATAACTTCCGCATGGTCATTGTATCGCGCAATTATCCTGGCAACTGGGACCAGAAGGAAAAGTGGTACGGAACTGAATATCGACACGAGAAGATCCCCGAAGATCTTATGGAGGAGTGCAGGAAAGCCTTTGCAGTCTCTCCCAAAGATCGACTGCCTGCCCTTCACCTGCCTCACAAGAATCAGTTTATCCCCAACAAGCTCGAGGTCGAAAAGAAGGAGGTGGCCGAGCCGGCACTGAACCCTCGGGTTCTTCGCAATGATAGCATTGCCAGGACATGGTGGAAGAAGGATGATACCTTCTGGGTTCCTCGCGCCAATGTTATTGTCAGCTTGAAGACACCACTCATATACGCTTCGGCAGAAAACAACATCAAGGCTCGACTGTTCTCAGACCTCGTCCGTGATGCACTTGAGGAGTACTCGTACGACGCGGAGCTGGCTGGCTTGCAGTACAACGTCAGTCTCGATTCGCGCGGTCTGTTCTTGGACGTTAGTGGCTATAATGATAAGCTTCCCGTGCTCTTGGAACAAGTCGTCACCACAATGCGAGACCTGGATATCAAGGAAGATCGTTTTGAGATTGTCAGGGAGCGCTTGATCCGAGGATACAGCAACTGGCAGCTGCAATCATCCTATCACCAGGTTGGCGATTACACCAATTGGCTCAATGCCCCTGAACGGGACTTTATAGTGGAGGAGCTCGCAGCAGAGCTTCCAAGCGTCACATTGGAAGGTGTCAGGCTGTTCCAGAAGCAGATGCTTGGCCAGGTCTTCATCGAAGTGTACGTGCATGGTAACATGTACAAGGAGGATGCTCTCAAAGCAACCGATATGGTCGAGTCCATCTTGAAACCACGGGTTTTGCCCAAGGCCCAGTGGCCTATCCTGCGGTCACTCATTCTGACAAAAGGTTCCAACTACGTTTTCAGAAAGACTCTCAAGGACCCTGCCAACGTTAACCACTGCGTCGAGACTTGGTTTTATGTCGGTAGCAGAGAAGATCGCGACATTCGGACCAAGACTCTCCTTTTAGACCAGATGCTCCATGAGCCAGCCTTTGATCAGCTCCGGACTAAGGAGCAACTCGGCTATATCGTTTTCAGTGGACCTCGAGCTTTCTCGACGACTTATGGCTTCCGCTTCCTCATCCAGAGTGAAATGACACCAGAGTTCCTTGACTCGCGTATCGAAGCCTTCCTCATGAGATATGCAGACACTCTGGAGAAGATGAGCGAGACAGAATTCGAGGGCCACAAGCGAAGTCTGATCGTCCGGCGTCTAGAGAAGCTCAGAAACCTGGACCAGGAGTCCACTCGTCATTGGAACCAGATCACGAACGAATACTACGACTTCGAGCTTGGTAAGTTAACAGAGAGCATGCTTTATGTGGTGAACATATACTGACCTTCTACATAGCCCAGCGCGATGCCGCACAGATTAAGCTCCTGACCAAACCTGAGGTCATCGAGTTCTTCAACCAGCGCCTCAACCCTGCCTCCAGTCACAGGGCACGGTTATCAATTCATCTTCAGGCTCAAGGCAAGGCTGAAGGGGTCGATAAGCGACAGGAAGATGCTCAGAAGAAGGCCGACGAGGAGCCCTCCCCTGGAGATGCTGTAAACACGGCTGAGGAAGTCACTGATGTAAGACTTTACAAGGCCGGTCTCACCGCAAGTTCAGGGGCCAGACCCGTCAAAGACATTAACGAGTATGAGGACACGGATGCAAAGTTGTAGAGGTTATGTTGGGTCTTGAAACTCTCTAGGTTAACGACTTTATGTTCTTGAAAAGACAAGTTGGAGGTGGGGTTACATCTAGACAGAGACGCGATACATTGACATTAAATGGCAGAGGGGAGAAGAAACTGGACAGCAGGAATCAGGGGCTTGTACTGGTATTTAGAAACTCGTTTTAGCGAGTGGGTTTTGTACATGACTATAACAGCGGTCGATCGCTCTGGGGTAGCCGTTGAGACACAAAATGAGATGTGACTTGGTGATGATACCTTACAATTGGCCATTGCGATGGAGAGTCTGTCTGTGTTATGTTTTACGCTCCCAGTCAGCCATGAAAGCTGATGCAGATCGCGTACAAAGCTCAGGTTCGTGATTAGAGAGAAGAACCAGAAGTTTTTTGCACTTCACAATTGTCTTGTGCAGTAACAGTTGTAAACCAAAGCATTGCACTTGGGCAAGGGGCAGAAGACAGCTTATAAGTAAGATACCTTAGGTGAAACAACCAAAGATCCAATTCAACGTAAGGTAATTCACTCCAAGGACATCCATTGTAATAAGCACCGGCCCCAAACCTAGCGGTCAACCTGGGTGATTAGCGGACGAACTTCTGATGTGAGTGTGGGGAAGAGAATGGAAGTTGAAATAAATGCAAGCAAACCTGGATCCAACTAGCCAACCTACCTACTATACCTGTATGGAAGATTCTACCCACTCAGAGGACGGGAGTTAATTTGCGATTTGGTGATCCACTACAGCCAAGTTGAGGCTTGGTAGTTTAATGTATATCATATAGGAACCTCTCTAGGGAAATGTATATCATATGTGAATGGTTTACCCAGGCCATAATAATCTTAATGACCTATAAGCTCCGATCTCCTCTTGATTCATCATTATCGCTGCCTAAATGTACTTGACCTTTCCAGTGTCAGGGCACCCAGCTTGTCTTAGTACCTACTCAATACCTGTACCTCTAGTAGGTACTACTAACTAATCGTAAAACTCGAGTCAATGGCCGCCCCACACTGTAGGTCGTTCTCAGCGGTCAGAGCCCCAGTGCCATCATTAAAAAATAGAACCTGTTCAAACCCCCGCCTTCGACTGTGAAAGAGAAAAAAAAGGAACCTACCTATCCAAACCTACTCTTACACGGCCAGGCTCTATTGGTTTGGACCTGTCCTGATTCAGAGTAAATGCAGCAAGACTGTTGTCCTTACTCGTGCCTTGGCCACCACCAGATCTATACTTATACTTCCAGTCTACGTCAACTACTTATTTGCCCTCAAAACGCGTTCGACTTCAAGGATAGGAACATAGACTTTGTCTTCCGCCTCCGCCTCCGCCTTCGCCCCTCCGACTCATACCTAGACCCCCCGAGCTGCCCGGGCAGCTCGCCTTCAAGACGTCGTCCTCAAAGAAGAGAAAGCTCTTGCGAAGCGATCTACCTCTAGACTCGGTTGATTCATCGTCGCCCTCTCCTGACTCAGTCCTACCCTCTTGCGAAGTCGACGACGATCCCGCTTTCTCCTTCTCCGCCTCGGTGGCCTCCAACTCGAACTCGTTCCTGAGGGCCGACTCACAACCCGCCTCGAGCCTGCCCCCTCGCCTCCAGCATCAGACAAGTTCTCTCGTCTCGGCCGATTACGCTTCATCCGCTGCCTCAAGCCCCTGTGCATCTGCCTACGCCGATCTTTCCATTGAGAGTGATCGTGGCGGCGACGAGACTGGCCCGGCCTCGTCTTTGGCTTTGGCCAGAAGCCAGTCTCCCTTACGTCTCTCCCACCGAGCTATCATGAGTGGCGATGCCGACCTGCCCCAACGCTCGTCATCGCCTTTGAAACGACGTGCTTCCAGTATGGGTCCCGAAAACGATGCGGATAGGACCCGCGATGTCGACATGGGTACATCACAAGCCAATGAGTCTATCGAGGGAGCCTCGCAGCTGGTCCCTGAATCGCTGCCTCGTGATATGAGCGTTGAAGCGCCTGAGCCCACGGCAAGCTCGCCCGCTGAGGCTTTCCCTGCGCAGCGTAAGGCTCACCATGTTTCCAATTTGCAAGCACCGCAAACCGTCGCTAATTCTGGCCTCCTAGCAATTCCTTCGCTGCAAGAACAGATCAAGATCATAGAGACTCTCTTAAAAGCCTATCAAGAGGCGCAAGTGAAGGAAGGGGACAAGGCCTATCTCGTCTCCAACACCTGGGTCCAAAAAGCACTCTCATTACGAGGCGGGCCCAAGGACAGCAAGGACGGGGATTCCACATCGGACCTACTCGGCCCTGTTGACAATTCGGATATCATTGAAGAAGTTGTTACAGAACCTACCGGCAACGAGTACATTCGTCTGAAGCAAGGAACGAACGAGAATGAATTCACACTCTTTCCAGTGGATGCTTGGAAGATGGTTGTCGACTGGTATGGTATCAAGAATGGTCAAGAAGCCATCATTCGTGCTGCTATCAACACTGCTGAACCCGGCGAAGAGCCTGTCATTCAGTTCGAGTTCCACCCTCCAGTTTTTACTGTTCACCGTTTATGGTCTGAAATTAGCCCACTTCCCATCGAGCAGTCACTCAAGGCCAAAAACCCCCCTCCTTACAAGTTCATCAGAAGTCGCAAATACCATGCACAGACATTCGTCAAAGAGATTAAGACAGCCACTGGCGTACCGCTAGACCGCAAAATTCGCTTATTCGTGGTACCTCAAGTCCAGCAGGTTTCTGGCCCCTCAGAGCCCTCACGAGCCCTCACGCCTCCGGACTCCCCAGGTCGAACAAATAACAGGGCTGACTCTATAGACACATGGTCGAAACTTCTCCTCGACAATGTTTCCTTTTCTCAAGTCCGTGACCAAAGGATCAAATGTAAGCTGGAAGACAGGACCACTGACCCCAATTTCAACGGCAGTTCGAACTTGACCATGTTCGATCTCGTGACAGATCAAACTTTGGTTATCGATGAGGCCATCGACTCCTTCTGGGTCAGCAACTACACTGGGAAAACTCCTCCGAATGGATTGGCCATCCCCACCAGAAGTGGTCTGGCCTCTTCTAATGCGAGCGGTCGAAGCAGTCCCGCTCCCGGTGGCCCATTAACACGCGGCCGAACGGGAAAGAAGTCGGGTCGGAGCATCGGCGTTGTTGGTTTGCACAACCTAGGAAATACATGTTATATGAACTCCGCACTTCAGTGCGTACGAAGCGTTGAGGAGTTGACCAAGTACTTCTTAACCAATGAATATCTTGATGAGGTCAATAAGACTAACCTCCTGGGATATAACGGGAAAGTTGCAATTACCTATGGGAACCTTCTGAAGGAGATATATACGGAGGGCAGAGGCTCCGTGACTCCTCGAGACTTCAAGAATACGATCGGCCGTTGCCGGCCGACTTTCTCTGGATATGGGCAGCAGGACTCGCAAGAATTCCTTGGATTTCTCTTGGATGCTCTTCAGGAAGACCTGAGTCGAGTGAAAAAGAAACCTTATATCGAGAAGCCTGACTCCACCGACGACATGATCAACAATCCGGAAGCTATAAAGGAAATGGCAGACAAGGTCTGGGACATAACGCGCCTCCGGGACGACTCAGTCATCGCCGACCTCTTCACAGGTTTGTATAAATCAACACTCAAATGTCCTGAGTGTGGCAAGATCAGCATCACGTTCGATCCTTTTAACAATTTGACCCTTCCTATTCCTGTCGAGGACGTTTGGACGGCTAAAATCAAATTCTTGCCCCTCAACGATGTGCCGGTCATGTTTGAGGTCGAACTGCCCAAACACAGCGCTATTGAACAGCTCAAACAGTTCCTCTCCGCCCGGACAGGTGTACCTGTGGAGCGGTTGATAGGAGGAGAAGAGTACAAGGATCGCTTCTTCAAGATTTACGACAACAACCTAGATGTTAGTGAAGAAATCGCGAAAAATGATCTTGCAACCTTCCACGAGTTGGACGCTGTCCCAACCAACTGGCCACATAAAACGAATAAGCCACGCTCCATGCTGGATATCGACACTCCTCTCGAAGCTCCCTGGGATGACCCACGGTATGAAAGGATAGTGGTACCCGTATTTCACCGCATCCCATCAAACTATGGTCGTGCTCGGGATGGTGTGGCTCCCCCAAGCTTCATCTGCTTCACCAAGGAAGAAGCTTCCGATGTTGACCTCATTCGACGCAAGATCCTGGAGAAGATCTCGAACTTCTCAACTTGGTCCAAGCTCAGGAACGGTCCGGAGGAGAACTCTGATATCGCTGACGGAGAGGTGGTTGCTTCGGATGCTGACTCGTCTGGCGATAGTAAGGTTGTCGCCAACTCGGTTGAAGGTGAGGATGACATTGTAGATGTGCATATGAAGGACGCCAGCGAGGCTCTCCCCCATCAGCCACAGATTCTGAAGCGATTCAATAAGAGCAGACCAAGGTTTGTCGACCCAGATAGCTTCCTTGAACCTGAACTGCAAAACCTTTTCGACCTTTGCTACTTCACAGACAAAGCCTATTCTGGCGATGTGCCAACGGGCTGGTCTAACGTCGATCACCATCAATTACTCCCTAAGTTGTCGGATCGCATCCCTCAACTGTCACCCGACGATGATGATACCGCCAGCCGTGACGACGAAAGCAGCACGCCTTCTAATGAAGATGTAAGCAGCAATGATGAGAGTATCAAGGCGGAGACAACACAAACTAGAATGGTGGAAGAGTCCAGTGAGGAAGAAGTTCCAGAAGCTCCACGAGTAGGTCTCTCTATTAGTCTGTCTAATAGTCCCAGCGCTTATACAAACCAGAAATTCAATGGACGCCCCTCGAAGGTAAAAGGACGCAAGCTCAAGGGCCAGAAGTTCAACAAGAAAGCCAACAAGCGCCGAGAACGTATGCAGAACAAGAAACACAAGGCAGCTTCTGTCAAGCCCCAGCCTCAGCCTCCTGCTGTTGCTGATGGTGGACCTCTGATTCGTCTGGGAGAAGGCATTGTGGTAGACTGGCATGAGGAAGCTTGGGACAAAGTGTTTGGTGGCGCTGCAAAGATCTCCACTGATGAACAAGGAGCTCCAACATTTATTGATCTTGAAACGCTCACAGACCCTGCCCTCAAGATTGCTCAGAGAAGAAGACACCATCGCCGCACACGAGGCATCAGTCTCGAAGAATGTCTGGATGAGTTTGAGAGAGCCGAAGTCCTCTCCGAGCAAGATATGTGGTATTGTCCCCGTTGCAAAGAGCATCGGCGAGCCAGCAAGAAGTTCGACCTGTGGAAGTCGCCAGACATTCTTGTCGCGCATCTGAAGCGCTTTAGCAACTCTGGATGGCGCCGCGACAAGTTGGACGTCATGGTTGACTTCCCTATCGAGGGTCTTGACCTTACTTCCAGAGTCATTCAAAAAGAGGATGGTAAGGATGAGATCTATGATTTGATTGCTGTTGATGATCATTACGGAGGTCTCGGTGGAGGTCATTACACGGCCTATGCCAAGAACTTTGTCGATGGGCGATGGTATAACTACAATGGTGAGTTGCTACATCTCTCTGGGCCCATACCGATGGATCCAAGACGCTGACAAGCCCTACAGATTCGTCTGCAAGCCCTGTGTCTGACCCTTCGACATGCATTACATCAGCTGCATACCTATTGTTTTACCGTCGCCGCTCGAGTACCCCTTTAGGCGGATCGCGATTCGGAGTCATCTCTGAGAAATACAAGAACAGCGAAGAAAACTCTGAAGAAGAAGAAGGCGAGGTGGGGGAAGGTCAGCGTCTCGGCGAGGGTTCCTCCCTGAATGGGTTGTCGAGCGCTGGGATCGGAGCCGCAGCAACTCGCCATCTCGGCGGTCGTGGTTCGGATAGAATCACCGTCACCTCCTTAGCTGGACCAGACGACGAAGACGAAGATCTCCCTCCCTACGATGGAGCTAACCGGATGGAGAGCATCCACAGCACCGCCGAGGACGAGGGTGTAGATATCAATGGAAGTTACCAGCGCCTGGACAACAAGTCACTCAACCTCGTCCAGGGTTGGAACTTCGAGGGCCTGGACGATAGCGGTGCCGAAGACTCTACAGGTGCCGACATTGGCTCTGATGATGTCCAGCTAGACTCTTCAGCTGATGAGCGTGGCCTCAGCCAATTTGATGATCACGACACAATCATGACAGGACAGGACCCCGCTGAGGGCGAATCCGAGCCTGCCGCTCCTCGAACGGCGATTCTTACAGACACCCAGAAGTCTACATGGGACCGTAAGGATGTGATCGATATGCAAACCGCGGCAGGGAGCGACAGGGATTCGAACGAGGTGGCCGAGATCCATCTTGAAAATGAGAAGGGAACCAAGGCCGAGTAGGACGGCTGTCCAAAGTCGGGCAACAAGCGGCCCAAAGTCATGATGACATATGGTAGACGAGATACGAGAAAACGGCTAAAACTGCATGAGATGATGACCCGGGACACCTCAACTTGTGAAGGGCATGTTGACGTTGATGGGGAGAGGGGAGTAGATAGAAAGAGGCGGCGAGAGAAATAGATGGTACATATCGCCGCACATCTCACATAGGGTTGAAGGGTAGAAAACGGCGTTTGGCTTTATTTTGCATCAAGCATGTTCGACTGAGTGGACTTGACGAAGTCAAAAACAGAGGATGTCTTGTCTATACGTTTGTAATTCAAGCAGTAGTCATAAATGATAGACATTCCTACTCTCATGTGGCAGGTAATACACAATGTAACTTGCTTCACTGCCCTCGCCAGCTTCAGGGCTTTCTCGGACGAAGGGCGCAAGCTACTGACTAAGGATCTGCTTATCTCTGTTTTAAGTTCCATGGTCTTAGATACCCTTGAATATTTCAGCATCGCAAAATGTTTCTAACTTCCAAACCTCCTGTTCCCTGGAGCCAGGACTCACAAGCACGGTACGGATAAACTCGCTAATTATCTGTCGGTTTCAAGAGCATAACGCGACCTCCAATACGTAATCTGCAGCTTGTCATACAAGGCTGGATCGTTGTATTATCTCGACACTGGGGGCAGAATGGCATCAAGGTTTCCCCAGCTCATAGACCCTGGTTCTGAGGAGTACGCATTCGAGAAACCGGATGAGCAGTCCACTTACGCAACTGATGAGGTAGATACGGTTAGGTTCGCAGCAGTGGTGCGGTGTATGGGACAAACCCTAGACCTAGACTGCTTACTACTTTTTCAAGTTCGGGGCAGGTCCTCGATAATAAGCAATCAGCCTACCCACCAAATGGGAGCTGGGCAATGCGATGCCCTTTCTCACTCCACGCTCCACTCGGGTGGGCTGGATTTGACAGCCAGCACAGCGGCCGCTAGATTGAGGGCGTTTGATATGATCTCACTATGCCTCCTGGGGGTTTGACAACTGAATAATGGCTTGATGGTTGACACAAGTGACGAAACAGAAGTACTAGTAGATAATTGCTTCGCGATCGACATCTCGATATCCATCTCGTGTTTGCCAGGCTATTCAGTTCTCCACAGGCTTCAACCAGCCACCACGTTAGTTAAAGAGTGAGCCTTTACTCCGTACAATATGTATCTTAACGTATCGAGGCACCACCAGCACTCAGATGATGTTTGAGAATAGCTCATCATACACCAAGACTCAAGACATGCTGGCATATACCGAGACATATGTACGACTGGCGATAGTGAGCCCACCAACATTGAGATAATGAAGTTTGGGTGTCGCAGAATGACAAGATCCAACATATCCACTACGTGACCCATATCCTTTGCGTACCTTGCGTAAAACAAACAAGTAACTCCTTCTCACACGCAAGACAAGCAAGACTGTTGATATTATTGTCACCTAGGCAGTACGCCAAATACCCTATACCCAAGGTTTCTGGAGACTCCAGGGCCCAAGCCATCCATTCTTGGTTGGAGAGTAGAAAAGTCGAACCGGGAACGGGTGCAGGGCGTCTTTAAAGACCAGCCAGAACCGCAGAAGAAGCACGATACCATAAAAGCCAGTGCACCTTTCGCTGTCTCGGTGACTCTGTGGGGTGACTTCGAAGTCTAAGAAACAGGCCGCCCGCCGGCCGCCTAGCAGTCATGGGTTCTTGCCTCGGTTCGGGGATTCTGGGGTGGAGATGGACATGGAGAAGTGAGTCTTGCTCATATTGAGGCTCGAAGTGGAGTCTCTGTAATACCAGCAGATCGAGCCCTTGAAATGCGTCATGTGTGGGAGGGCTTTGACAGATCCAAGGCTAGGTCGATACCTTAGCCAGCTAGCCAGTAACCACATCGTATGAGGAGTCTATGTGGCTGCTCTTGTGGTCCATGACCGGTATGGAAAGGCTTGATAGATAGCATGCGTAGCGTACAAAGAGATAGGAGCCGAGTACTCCAACATTCCCTGGACGGACTGCTGGTTACAGTAATCTGGCAACCAGCTAGAGCGATGAATGGCCAATTCATGTGCGGTTGCCCTGAAGTTCTTGGCATATTTTGAGTCAATTAAGGAAGCCATCTGCTCAAGTATGTGTGCGTCGATGAGTATCAATATACTGTTTCACATCATTCATTGGAGCGAACCGGGGAATTTTGTATGTCCCGTCGGTAGTATACGTTGGAAGTTGTATGTATGTATTGAGTCCAGGAACGAACTGAAAAGATGGGGCTCCATTCTGCGTATGGCATCGCGATGGCCTGGCAGCACCTGATGGGTAACTGTCGACAGCCATCCTATACCTAAAGCGTAGCTTTTGCTTACCTCGTCTCTCAGTAGCCTCACTTAGAGGCGGGGAGAGTTTCGAGCCAGTGTGGTGCGGGGCAGCGGGCCTACGGCCTATGGCGAAAGCGACAGGTGATGGAATGGGGCAATGGACATGGGAATGAAGGAGCAAGACCAGAAGAGTTGAGAAGAATGAAGGCGGAGGAGGTTGGCGTTGCTGATGAAAGTTCGATAGGGTCTCGGAAAGATAAAAGGCTCTGGCGACGAGATCTGGCTGGATCTTAGATCTGCTCCGTCAAATCACGTCATATTGGATTGGTTCGTTCGTTTGTGTCAAACCAAAAGGGAAGGGATACATAGCAGACTCCCCAGTCGACTTGAATGTGGAGTTGACTGGTAGATGCTGTGAATGTGGCTACCTGGGTAGGTACCTTAAGTAGGTACCTCTAGATAATCCCAGTAGATACTCTGTAGGCAGTCTCAGGTAGTAGAATTCATCAATCAATTGTATGTACTGTACGGAGTACGCAGATAGATCCAGAACCGCAAAGATATTGACAGGCCACCTCAGTCACTGAATTGATGCATAGTAGCCCAGGTACCTAGAGTTGGGTTAGTGCCCGGGTTCCATTCTGGCTGAACAGCAGCACCTGCACTTTACCTGCACTTTACCTGCACGGAATCATACCCGGCGCATATATACCTAGTACCTACTCCGTACCTAAGTAAAGATACCTACCTGACTGGTAAGTAGTACCTTGCCCTCCCGTCTCCCTTGTCTAGGTACCTACCTATAGTACCACCTATGCCTAGCGGGAGGGGGGTTTTTGGACATATGTTAAAGGGAGGAAAAAGTGTCTACCTTATTTTATCACCCCTGATATCCTGCTATATTAGGCTAACATGATATTACTGATCAAAAATAACCATGATAGTCTTTTCTGTCTACCAACTTATATCCAAAAACACCCCTCTCCCGCGTAGGTACCTTACCTACCCTCTTGAGTTGCACCTGGACAATGCATTCTTCTTGTATGTATGGATCCGTATAGGTACTATAGGTATGCTGAGATCGTAGTGGAGAGTTTACCTCCACTACCTGAGCATGGCCATGACCTAGGTATGAACCTGGCCGTGCGGGAATCCTGTGAGTCTCTTCTATTTTCCAGTTTGGTGAACCAAATAAGAGCTTTTATTGGATGTGATACGGGAGACTCAGCATGACGAAAAACCATTCCGCGGGGCAACTGTTGTAATGACAGTGCATCACTTGGCTGAGTAATGAGCTGCCTTGCCTTTTCACAATAATACATCCAATAGTACATACCTGTGCCGTTAGTTACCCACCGTCATACGAAGCTCAACTGATTGATACCAGTATGTACACTACACTGGTGGTGAGTGTCGGGGTTAACAAGGCATTGGATGCATGTGCTATGTCGAATACACTGTACCCAAACTGTACTTCCTTCGAGAATGATTCCTAGGTGGTTCCCCTTTGCATTGCAGCCCACCACGCACCCCTGGTTCAGTAAATATGGGGCGGGTGACCCCATTCTAGATTCTCGAAGACGGCCAGAAGAATTCAAAGCAAGCCGCTTGGACCCTCCGTTGTCAACCCTGCCCCCGGGTGTCACAAAAATTGACCGGTCCTAGGTAATTTTTATCTAAAGGTAATAAAATAAAATAAAAATATATAAACTAAGAAAAAAATACTATAAAATAAAGAAATCTTTATATTCTTTTATATTAATTTAACTTTTTTAATATCTTTAATAATTAGCTTATAAATAAAGCTTATAATATATATCTATTTTTTAACTTTTATAAATTAAAATTAAAAATATTATAAAAAATATTTATTAAATTATAAGTATATTATTTAATAATCTAAGTATTAAAGATTATTTTATAACTTATTCAAAATATATAGCTATTTTATTAATTTAATTATAGATTTCTAAAATAATAGAGATTTTAGTGAGATTAATGGGGACCGGTCAGTTCTTGTGACACCCGCTAGCCCTGTTGGCTGACGCTGCACACACGACGTAATTGGTTGTCATGAAGACAAGGGGGCCCTGGTCCTGGCCAAGGATGTGGAGCACGAGGTGGGTTCTGCACTCAATTCTTAGCCTCTCTAGGCTCTGGCCGCGTGGTAGCTCGGAATGTAATCTAAAATAGGTCACATTGTAAAATCTACCCCTACTAGCTCAGCGAAGCACCCTGGTCATATACTACATAAGTCACGGAATTATATAGGTTGCATAAAGGTATTATTAGGATTATATTTGCCTTATTTAGCTTTCTTATAATAGTAAAATAAACCCTAAGTATATATCTCCTAATGCTAGAAAATACCTAGTAAATAGTAAAAAAAGAGAGGAATCTTATAATATAATATAGACCTTCTATTAGCCTTCTATCTGCCTTCTAATGATCTTTAAACCAGGTTCTAACTGGGCTTAAATTAACCTTCTATTAGCGTTTTAAAGGATTTACTTCTTAGGTTCCTGCTTAAGTTCCTGCTTAAGTTCCTGCTTAAATTCCTTAAGGGTTTCCTTAGGGTTTTTAGGATCTTTACTATTAGATTCCTTATTACTTAGAATACTAATTAGTATAGTATTAGAGTAACCTTTAAGAACCTTTCTATTATAAATACTAGGAGGGTAGTAATTAAAGTACTAGATAAAAAAACAGTTACTTGCAGTTCTATTATAATAAGATACTAAATATAATATATTAGTAATTAAAATAAGTTATATTAGGGTTTTAATATATTAGTTTTTAGCTTTCTAGTTTAAGTCTTTTAGCTTTTAATATATAATTTGCAGGTACTGCAAGCAGCTTTAGATATATTTGCCTTAAGCTTAGCTTAAGTCTAATTAACCTTATTAAGGTAATTTCCCTTAATATATAGAGGCTATTTATAAACTAGGAGAGAGGCTTTCTTCTTAGTTTTATTAGGCTTTAAAAAGAGAATCTTATAAGCTTTAGAATAGACTAGAGTAAGATTTCCTGCAAGTTACTTAAAAGAAAGATATTTCTTTTTAGCTAAATTAATATTAGTAGTAAAGATAATAGAAGGTAAAAAACTAAAAGAAGTATTAAGATTAATATTATAGTTTTTAATAATACTAATATAGTTTATATAACTCTAATAAATAAATTCTATTTAAGTTAAATTTAGGTTTTAACTAGGTTTTAACTAGGTTATATATTACTTACTAATAAGATTTATTTTAGTAGTAGTAGAAGGTATACTACTATTAGTTCTATTACTACTTAGAGTTAGATTAATATAGATTAAATGCTTAAAATGACTGTAGTAGTAATTAGCAATTAAGCTGCCTTTAAATAGCTTCTAAACTAGATTAAACCTAGGTTTTAAATAGGTTTAAGCTAGATTTAAGCTAAATAAAAACTTACAGTAATAAGATATATTTCTCTATCTTTATTAATATAGCAATAGAATCTTTTACTAATATTATACTTAATAAAAGGTTTTTTATTTTTAGTTTAAAAGAGAGTTAAAATAGAGTTATAACTAGGTTATAACTAGGTAAGATTAAGAAAGAAATACATATAAAAGGATAATTAGATATAGGTTATAACTTATTTAGCTTTTAGCTAAAAGGATATTACTTAATATAATTATACTAAGATAAAAGAAAGGTAAACTAGAGTAAGAAGAGGTTAGCATTAAGCTTACATTAGCATAGAAAGTGTATTTTATTAAGGTTTAATAGAGCTTCTATTAGGGTTATATAAGGGTTACTAAACCTATATATATTCCTAATAGAAGCTATCTAGAATATAGTTCTTATTCTATTTTAAACTGCTATAAAAGCAAGTTAAAAGCTAGATAAAAACCCAGGTAAAAGGCAGATAAAACCCTAATAAAACTAGGCAAAAAGCTAGGTTAAAAACTTACATCTTAAGCCTAACTTATAATGCTAGAATTTTAATAAAAGGTTAAAGGTTTAAGATAAGAATTCCAGTTTAGCGCTTAAATAAATAGGACTAGATAACTAAGTAGAATTTTTTCTTAGGTATAAAGCCAGTTTAAACCCAGTTTAAACCTTAACTCTTATACCTCTTTAACCTCTCTTAAATACTAATAAGAACCTAACTAAAGACTAATATAAGACTAATATAAGGCTAATAGAAGATTAACTCTTAATTAATATAGTACTTTTCTATAATATATTTTTATTATCTTATTTATAATAATAATGTTACTGCTATAGAGCTTAAGCTAATATATAAGTATTATTTTCTCTTTTTTTAAAGATTTTTATTAAATAATATTAATATTTATATATTATTAGGAAGCTTATTTTATATATTATAATCATTTTATAAGACCTAGAAATTAGCTAATTTAGAGTTATATTAATAATCCTTCTAATAATTAAGTAAGTTATTTTTTATAAATATAAATATTATAATAAACTTAAAAAGCTTTTTTTTATTTTTTATTTTTTACTTTTCTAATATTACTTTAGTAAGTACCTATTCTTTATTATAGTAAGGTTTTTTACTGCTATAATATCTTCTTTATATAACCTAAATAGCAACTAATAATCTATCTTTTATTAGTATAATCTACTTTAATTCCTATTAAAAGACTAATCTAATATCTCTTTAGCATTATTATGCTAATACTAAAGGTCTTATTTTATACCTTTATAAAGCTTATAATATCTTAATATAACTCTATTATTTTAGTAAACTAAATATTACCTAACTAGAGCTTATTTTTTATATATTTTCTCTTTAATTATTAACTTTATTTTAAAATTAACTCTTTAAGGATTCTATAAATCATTTATTTAAGATCTATCTTATTTATAGCTATCTTTAGTCTTACTAGAGTAAAATGCTATTAATACTAATTTTAAATTACTACTTTATTTACCCTCTTTATGCAATTCTATACTAACTAAAGCTAGCTTTAATACTACTTAAATGCTATCTTAACCCTAATAGAATACTTTTACAATTTATTAATAAGAGCCTAGTAAGATCATTACTATCTCCTCTAACTTAAGTTTAGATCTATTTTCTTTACTAATTTAGGATCTATCTAGACTTAATAAAGAGTTATTTCCTAGCCTGCTTTAGCATTAATCTAATATAGATAAAATGCACTTATAAGCTCTCTTAAATGTTTATTTAGATTCTCTCTTAAGCTTAATATTACTTTATATTCTTGCTAATTAAGATATACTACTACTTTAATTATAATACTATTTAGAGGTTTATATACTATTACTAGGGCTTATATTTTATCCCTTATACAGCTTAGACTCTTTACCTATATATCCCCTTTTAGAGACTAATTAAAGATTAACTATATTATATCTTATAACTAGTCTTTAGGCTCTTATAAAAGCTAATTCTATACTAATAGAAACTAGTATATAAACCTCTCTTAATATATAACTAATATTATTAGATACTAGGCAAGAAACCTATTAAGCCTTATATACTTATACAAGCAAGGTATTTTTTATTCTTTTTTAAGTTCTTTATAATATACTAATTTTCTTTAATTCTAGCCTATTTTAAGTTATACTTAAAGGCAGCTTAGACTTACATGAAATACAGCTTGCCTAGGTTACTAATCACTTAATTAGCCTTACCTAAGTACTAATTAATTGCTATTATTACTCTATTAAATTTAGGTAAATTACTATATCTTAAGCTAATAAAACCCCAATTTAAGCCTAATAGAATGTCTTTATTATAATAAAATAAGATACTATTTAATTACTAAGTTCTTAATTTTAACTCTAACTTAAGCTTCTTAACCTATGCTTTTTCTAACTTAATCTTTGCAGTTATAAGCTTAAGCTTAAGCTTTAAGTTTTCCTAGTTATAATTTATATTCTTTTCCTTTCCTTTTCCTTTTTTTCTTAGCAATAGATTTTATTTTAATACTAATAAACCCTATCTATAACCTAGTTAATATACTATTTAAATACAGTTTATAATTATATATAATATACTTTATATGCTTTTAGTTATTACTTATATTACCCTTCTTACTTAGTATAAATGCTAACTTCTATTAGGAGATACCTAAAGATATTATACTAAATAAATCTCTTAAATAAGGAAGATTATTATTATTATTATTAAGTTTAACTATTAGCTTAATTAGTTATAATATAAGAGACTTTAAATCCCTTTATTACTTTACTATTATAATATTATATTAGTATTTTTAATGCATAAGAATTACAGCTCTCCCGAATAGCGGGTTATAGTTAATCCGGTCCTTAGTGTTTATCTCATAATACCAAGGCCCACTCTCAGAATTAACTGGATATACCCTTCTAAATACCTCCATTTTGCCTTATAAGCTGTAATTCAGTATTAAATAGTAGCAATTACAAAAGATCTATAGTGCCTAACCATCTATAATTAGCACTATAACTACTATTAAGTAACCTCTAAGTTTGCAGAAGGTTATTATTACCTTTAGTACTATTTATTAACCTTTTAATAACCTTAATTACTATTACCTATATAAGTGCTATTAAAAGCATTCTTAATAGTATAAATTACACTTAAAATTAGTAGTTATTTAATCCCTTAAGAAGCGCTAATTAAAAAGTTATTATTACATGCATACACTGTAACCCTTAATCCCTGCCCTTATATATATATTACATTACAGCAAAAAGCCAAAAAGGCAAAAATTTACACCTTACATTCAAATTTAAACCTATAACCTTTAGCTTTTCTAGCATTTACTTAAGAAAGTATACTTTACCTTATATAATTACTAATATATATAAGTAGAAATTATCTCTATTAATATATTCTTTTATAAAGTTAACTTACTCCTATAATAGCCTTACTTTTTCTTAAATAATTAGCCTTTTTATACTAATTTTTAATTTAAAAGTACTAGTATTACTAAAAAAGAGGCCCCCTAACTGCATTTACTTAGGTCTACTACTTAGTTGCAGAAATCCCTAAAGGGAACTAAGCAGGATAAATCCTTTAGCTATCTGACATTTGCAGGCAAGACCCTCTAAGTAGTACACCAGGATAAAACTGAGGTTAAGAGGTATAAGATAGCTTAGTTAAGCAGTGTAGTCTTTAGTGTAGGGCAGCTACCCCTTATAGTTATTAGATAGGGAAGAGCTACTATCCTATTAGACTACTATTAAGGTATATTATATCTCTGCTTACTTAAAGTAATTAGTATAACTATAGGTTATATACCTTTTAATGTAGCTACTATATACTTCTAATTAATATATTATTTAATACTGCTTTTTTATACCTTATATACTAAAGTCATTTTAAGGCTATTATAATTGCATTTTTGCTATAATGGTATAATCTAACTATAGAGATAATATAGGTAATCTACTAAGCTAGTAATATAGCAGCCTATCTAATTCTATATAATAATAATAGTAAGATAAGTCTCTTAATAATTATAATAATAGTTAGCATTTAGTATCTCCTTAATCTCTAGGTTATTAGCATACTATCTATCTATTAGCTCCTTAGCTGCATTATAATAATAAGTCTAGGGATAATAAATTAAATTCTTTATCTTAATAACTATAACTATAACTACAAGCCAGTTAATGCTCTATTCTCTATAATCTAAGAGAATAAAAAGATAATATTATAGATTAAATTATAAAGAATAAATCTATACTTATATAAGGAGTATACTTCTATTAAATAATAGAGAAATATTACCCTATTTAAGCTCTTAATACATTTACTATTTAGGATAGTAATATAGCCTTATAGATGTAATAGATACTAAGTTACTAGGTCTTTAAGTCTATAATTATAAATATGCTTATTAAGTATCCTTATGCTAGGCTTTTATATTTTAAGTATCTTCCCTAGTAGTAAGAGCAGGTATAATAGAGGTTTAATATCTATGCATTTAATTAGTAGAATTAAGTAAAATTAATTACTGCTTATTATCTACATTCTGTAGAGATCCTAGAGGTATAGCTAGGCAGACTACTAGTACCTTAAGATAATCTATTAGAGGGATCTAATAATAATCTTGTAATGTAATAATAATATAAAACTACTATTAATACTATATAATCTATAGGCAGTAATATTAGCAAGAAGATTTAAAAGGAGATACTTAGCATCTTTAACCCTAATAATCCTAATAATAAAGATTATTAAGGTCTTATTACTACTAATATAAGTAAGATAATCTATACTAATATATATATATTCTATAAGCATTTCTATTTATTTAAGCATTTTAATAAGTTTAATCTTATAAAATACTATATTAAAATGCTTACTAGAAAAGCTAATGCCTAGCTAATATTTAAGTTAAATAGAGCTAATTATAATTAATTTCTTAATCTTCCTATTAATAAATTTAGTTAAAAGCTTACTAAATAGTTTAAGTATCTTAATATAAAGATCCTAGAGGATCTTTATTAAACTTAATTTACTTCTAAGCTTATTCTTTATAGTATTATACTTACTTAATAGGCTTAGTAAAAAGCCAGTCTAGCTAAGTAAGTTAAATATAATAAAGATTATACTATTATCTCTATACTATTTAACTAGATAGATATTAAGATCTTATATTTCCTTAAATATCCTAAGAAAACTACATTACTAATAGCATTTATTAAGCAGTATAAGTAATATTAAACTATAATTAAATACTTCTATTATTACTAAAACTAAGGTAATAGAGGTAAGTACTAATATAAATCTAATTACTACTTAGGCAGAGATAAGAATAGTTAATTTAATTAATGCCCTTGTAATAAATGCTCTAGCTTTAAGCAATAAGATAAATATAACTAATTAAAGCAAGATAACTAATACTATAGCAATTAATTATTATAATTATATATAAAGGATAGGAAGAATAATAATAAACTAGGTAATTGTTATTATAGTAATAACTAAGATTGCTACTCTTACTTATATAATAATAATTACATTTATTATAATATTAAGAAAGAAAAGAAAGTTCATTTTAAATAGAAATATTCTACCTTAGAAGATAAGGGGGATAAATTCAGGTTAAATAGAGCTAATACTAATAGTAATAGTAAGAGTATTTACTTCTCTTAATTAATATCTTCTTAATAAGTATACTTTAACTATATAATAGGTAGTATAATACTAGTAGATATTATATAAGAGTTTTCTTATAGCATCTGCTATTAAGTCTTTCCTAGCTAGGCTATACTATAAGAATATAGAGCTGCAAGATCTTATATTAGCCCTATACAGTTAATAAGCAAGCAGGTACCTGCTAAGTCTAAACATTATATCTATTATTATAGAGATTTTCTATCTTATAATAAGCTTTATAGATACCTAAAGTCTAGATATTCTAAGAAGTTAGCTATATAAGAGGTTGCTCTTTAGGTTAATAATATAATTATGCCTATAGAATATATTCCTGTATATATTTACTATTAACTGCAGGTTTATAAGGTTAATAGTAACTATATATACCTTAAATTTAATGCTATAAGCTCTCTAGGAGGAGAGATAGCTTCTATTTATGCTAATACTAGGTATAAAAAACCAGTTATCTCTAGGGAATAGTTATAAACACTTTAGCATACTATTAAGGAAAAAACGCCTATCTTCATTTAAGGAGTTAATAATAAGGTAAGAAAGCTATATAGTAAGTAGGTAATATTTACATTTTATATTAATAGTATTTATTATAATAGATTAAATGCTAGCTATATAAAGTTTACTTATAAAGCCTAGATTTAGGATAGAATGCTATCTTTATCTTTTAAGGCTTTACTTAGGAATAGATAGATAGCACTATATAGCATTAATATTATAATAACTAATAAATATCTACATTATATTAGTTTAGAGGAGTTCTTTATTCCTTTTACTATCTCTTAGCTCTCTTAAAAGGTTAATTAATAAGTAATAGTAGCTTAGCTAATAATAGTTCCTGCTAGATAGATATATCTTATACTAGTAACCTAGAAAGAAGTCCCTAAAGGAAGAACATTTATATTTAATAGCTATATTAATAAAGCCTCTAATGCCTTTATAAACTTAAGTACTGCTCTAAGAGTTATAATTATTAATAATACTAATAAAGATATTACTTATTAGAGAAAGCAGAAGCTAAAAAACATTAAAGAATATAAAGAAGAATAGATATACTTCTTTAGCTTATAGAAAGCTGCTAGTCTAGCCTTAATAGTAATAGCTAGACTGATAGCCTCTAGCATGTTAGATAGAACTACTAGAGGTATAAAATAAGTTATAATCTCATCTAATATTAATCTTACTCCTAAAATCAGCGCTATTACTGCTAGAGAACTTATTTCTTAAGCTATAAATAGCCCCTTAACATCTATCTTAGAAGCAACCCTTATAGGTGCTGCTATAAACCTAATATAAGATATAGGAAGCGCGATTCTAGAAGATATTAAAGACTTTAAGCTGCTATATAAATAGTAGAAAAGGAATAAAAAGAAGCAGCCCCTTTTAATAGTTAGGGAGCTTCTAGAGTTAGAATTATTAATCCTAGATAAGCTAGCTCTTGCCTCCTCTATTAATAGAAAACCTAAGATAGTTATTTATAAGTTAATTCTAGAATTACCTTAAGTACTATATTAAGTATACATTTAAAGATAACTAAATCTCCCTAAGATTAAGACTTAGGAGGGAATTTATATCTATAATAATAGCTCTAGATTTATAAAGTAGGCTTAAGATTTATATACTAAGTATACTACTTTATAGATAGATTTAAGTCTTATTTACATTCTAGAAGGTAAATTAATAACTATACCTCTAATTAATAATTAGTATAAATAGAGAGTTACTTAGTAACTATATGCTTATAGGCTAAAAGATTAGAATCTTATTAATTAGATCTTTAATAAGCTATATAATTAGAAATAAATAAAGTAAGTAATTAAGCTAATGCTATTTATAGCTTTAATCTTTATTATCTAGAGAATAGTTAATAGAAAACCTAAAGGTTAAGCTATAATTAATTTAAGAGCCTTAAATAAAGTTATAATTCCTAATAGCTATCTATTACCTAGATAGGAGGATATTATTGCAGCCTTATAAGGTATAACTTACATCTTAGCAATTAATGCATCTTCCTTCTTCTTCTAATTTAAAGTTATACTAAAATATTAAGATAGGTTTATAATTATAAGTTATAGAGAACTAAAGAGATCTACAGTTACTTCTATAGGCTTTTATAACTCTCCTATATATACTTAATAGTATATAAATAGACTTTTATATTTATACTATAGCTTTTATTATACCTTTATTAATAATATTATAATCTTCTTTAAGTCTATTAAGAAGCATGCTTAGTATATAGATATACTCTTTAGACTCTTTATCTCTAAGAACTTATCTATCTCTCTAATAAAGAGCTAGATAGGCTATCTAAGTGCCTAAGTATTAGGATTTTATATTAACGCTCTTAGATTATTAATAACAGCAGAGAGAGTTGCTGCCTTTACTAAGCTAGAGTTTCTATAACAGCTTGCAGCTCTTAAATAATATATTAGAGCAACTAGGTATATTTAACATCTTATTCTATACTATGCTAAGATTATAAAGCTATTATAGAAGCGTAAAGTTGCCCTCTTAGCTAAGAAAAGAAAGAATAATAAGATTATTAATAGCAATAAAGGAAAGAGAAAGTTATATATAAAGATAATATACTATAATCTTATACTAGCAGAGAAGATTACCTTTTAGATCATATAAGAGCAAATTACCTCTAGGAAGGGTTTAGTTTATCTTAATCTAAAGAAGTATCTCTTTCTTTAACTTAATGCTAGCATTTAGTAAGGCTTTAAAGCAGTTCTATATTATATAAAGGATAAATATATCTAGAAGGAGGGTACTTATATTCCCTTTAATGTTATTATACCTATCTATTTTATTAGTAAGATATTAATAGCAGCAGAGATAAGATATAGACTAATAGAGCTAGAAATAGTAGCGCTAATCTAAGCAATAAAGAGACTAAAAGCATACATTAAATCCTCTAAAGGATCTCTTACTATATTTATAGATTACTTAGTAATAAAACAAATTATTAAGAAAATGACTTTAGATATAATAAGTATTAATTATACTAATAGAAGACTTATTAATACCTTAATCTATCTTTTAAAGTATAAGCTATATGTTTTTTATATTCCTAGAAAGAAGAACTTTATTCTTAATGCCCTTAGTTGCTTGGAGGCTCTAGAGACTAATGGTAATACTTGTAGACTTTACCCTGATTATACTGCACTTAATAATGTATATATAGGCGTAAAGTTACTTATATTTAAAGAGATAAAGGATAGGTTTATCTAGGGGTATCTCAATAATATAAAGTATCTACCCATTCTTAAGATAATTCTTAAATCTAAGGGTAAAGCAGTTAATACTAATCAATTAAATGGCAAGGATGCAGTATCTACTTTAAAGCGTAGCATGCCTTTTGCTCTAAAGGATAGACTTCTATATTATAAATAAACTGATAGATATCTTCACTTATATATTCTACACTCTATAATTAATAAAATCCTAAAGATAGCATATAAGGACTAGAATTATCTTAGGACTAAAAGGATAATAAGGGAATTATTAGAACTCTTAATATACAATCTTACTGCAAGAATCTAAAAATACATTTACAGTTGCAAGATATGTTATCTAGGATAGATAGACTAATAATAAAGAATTAGCAACTATATGCTAATACATCCCCCTATTACTTCTATGTATACTATTACAATTAACTTTATTACTAATCTTCCCCCTATCTTATTAGTTAGAAGCCTGTAGGTAATTAAAGGATTCAATCTCTTCAATCAGCTTATAATAGTAACTTGCATAGCAAGTAAGTATTATCTTCTAATCCCTAGATACTTAACATATAGCGCTAAAGACTAGGCTATTGCCTTAGCATAGATGCTATTAATAGTAGATTAGGGAATTCCTAAGGTTATTATCTTAGATTATAATAGAAAGTTTACTTTACTATTCTAGTAAAAGCTATAGAGTAAATTTAGGTGTAGACTTGCTATAACTATAGTATACTATCTAGAAGCTAATAGTCTATCTAAAAGAAAAAACTAGACTATTAAGATTACTTTACACTTTTACTACATTAAGAATCCTTTAGCAGATTAGTCTTATATTCTTTTAACACTTTAATAGAATCTAAATAGAGTATATAATGCTAGAACTAAGATAAGCGTATATAAATTCCTTTATAGGTTTAAGCTAATAAGTGCTTTTAATCTTGTTACCCCTATAGAGGATATTATAAATCTTTCCTATCTTTAAGAAGTCATTTATAAGGAAGCTTAACTAGCTATAGATTTCACTGTAATGAAAGGAAAACATTAGTATAATAATAAGCATTATCCTATTACATTAAAAGAAGGCAATTGCATCTATCTGTAACTTTATAAAGGCTATAATCTCCTAGGAAAGCCATTAAAGAAATAGTTATAGCAGCAAATTAGTCCCTTTTATATTAAATAAGTTATTAATAATCTAGCTTATAAATTAAAGCTTCTAGATTAGTAAAAGATCTATCTAGTTATCTTAGTAAAGTATCTTCTTTTAATATATGCTAATAACCTTATTAATAAATAGCCTAGGCCTATAGAAGGAGAACCTATTAATAAGAATTACTATAAAGTTAACTTTATTATTAAAAGATAGGTATAATGCCTTAAAAGAAATACTATTCCTTTTAAAGGATTTCTTATTTAATAGAAAGGATAGGGTCCTAAATACAATTAGTAGGTAAAGACTGCAGATATATTAGAAGAGCTTATAGAGTCCTTCTGCAAGAAGCATCTTAAGCAATTTACTGATAAAGGACTGTAAAGAAGCAGTTAGATAAAGAAGATCCTAAAGAAGATCAATTAGGGGAATTAATTAATATAGAATATATATATATTAGATAATAATAGAATAGTTGAGGATAACTGGAAGGTTTCTTTAGAGGCCAGCTGTATGATGCGTGAGAATTACAGCTCTCCTGAATAGCAGGTCATAGTTAATCCGGTCCTTGGTGTTTATCTCACAACACCAAGGCCCACTCTCAGAATTAACCGGATATACCCTTCTGAATACCTCCATTTTGCCTTACGAGCTGTGATTCGGTATCAATTTTATTAGTATTTTAAAGGGATTAAAATAATATACTAGAGGCTTATATACTAAGTCTCTATAAGGCTATATATAGAGTATAACTTAGAGTAAGACTGTATTTTACTGCTAATTCCTAGAGCTTACAGTGCTATTAATTAATAATTGCAGTACTATAATATCTATAATTAATATAGATTATAAAGGGTTTTAATATAACTTATACTAAAATTGCTTGTAATAAAGATAAATGCTTCCTAAAGCTATAATAATAGAAATGTAAAGATTCTATTACATTTATATTAGGTTAAATAGTATCCTAAATGCCTCTTAAAATAGGGGATAGAAAGCAATTAAGGTATATTGCAATAACCTTATTCTTTTTATATTTTACCTAATTATAGATCTTTATTATGCAATAAGCTAAATCTATATTAGGGTTTAGTTAGTATTTAGTAGGTATAAGAATAGGGTTATATTAGTCTTGCCTTAGATATTAATTAGTATTTATTAATACTTTACTATAGTTTTTACTAAAAGAAGTAATATTATTAATTTATATAATAGATAGTATTATAGCAGGATTTTCTTAATACCTTACTAGAAATAAACTTAGTAAAGAATAACAATTTGCTTTACATGCTATTGCTAAGGATAACCTATAGGATCTACCTCTTGTAGGTATTTAACTAAGCCTAGAAACATTAATTAATTAGTCTTATATAGGACTTATATTAGTATTTTACCTTAAAGCTATTAAGGATCTTAGTTAATAATAACTGCCTTAAAACTATTACTAATAGGGCTTATATAGTGCTACTAAAATCCCTTTTCTTAATGTTATTTATACTATTTATTAAGGATTTTAAAGACTTTATAGTATATTAAAGAGTCTTTAGAGTTAATAAAGATTCTAGTATAAATTATAACTTTATTAAGTTTATATTAGTATTTATATTATTATAAATAAGAAAGAAATATATACTTAATTAAGATTATAATAACTATCTAGTAAGAATTAACTTTAAATCTTTTAATCTAGTAATATATTAAAATAATATATTAATCTTAAATATACTAGCATTAACTAGGCTTTAAAGTTAGCTTAAATAGAAGCATATAATAAGATAATTTATACTATTCTAGGTAATATATTAAATATACTATTAGGGTTTAATAAGAGATATATTAGAGTTATAAGAGTAATATATCTAGTTTAGCTTTAACTTCTCTTAAAAATACTTATATATTATATTAAAGATACTATTATCTTTAGAGAATATTAACTTCCTCTATAAGTAAAGAAGTCTTTTAATTTTATTTATATTAACTAAACTCTAATAAATACTTCTAAATATCTTGCTAGCAAATTAAGAATATAACTCTTATATATAGGAAGTAAGAAGAAGTGTAGCTATATATATAATTAATTAGCCTTCTACTTAGCTAGAAACCTGGTTTTAATCCGGTTTCTATTTAATCTCTATCTAGGTTCTACCTAGGTCTTAACTGGGTTTTACCTAGCTTTTAACTGGGTTTTACCTAGTTCTTAGTAGGGCTTTTATAGACTTACCTAGGGTAAGGGACTAGTTATTTTTAAGGTAAATAATATTAAAAATTGCATCTTAAATTAATATTAGAGTCTTAGTTAGTACTAGCTATAAGTAAGTATAAATACCTCTTAAAATCTATATAATATATAGTATTAAAGAGAGATTTTCTAGAATAAGTAAAGCAGCTATATTAGTGCAATTTTAGACTTCTAGTATGCTATAGCCTTGCCTATAGTCTTCTCCTATATTATTAAGAGTAAGCTTATATTAGTATATAAATAGCCTTATATTAAGGCTTAATTAATATACTGTATATCTTTAACTGACTATTATAGTGCCTTATAATAAAGCAAGGGTTAAAATCATCTAGCTTAGTATTATAAATTAATTCTTTAATAATAGCTTTCTTATTTAGATATTCCTAAGAAATAGACTAAAAGAAATAGATTTTCTGCTAAGATAAATGCTAGTTATAGCAATAAACTGCAGGTAAATAACCTAAATGAGACTAAATATATATATAAGTAATAAGTATATTGCATTAATATAATTACTTATATAGATATAGATAAAAACTAGCTTATAAGAGTCTTCTAGCTAGTTATAAGCTCTCCTTTTCTAGAATTATAAAAGGATAAAATAGGCCTAACTGCTGGTATTAGAATAAGATTAAGAGAATATTAAAAAGATACTTATGTAATAGCTAAATAGCATATATATAGTATTAAGAGTTACTTGTATAAGTCTTCTACCTCTATAACAAGAGTATCTAAAATATATTTAAGTAGTATTTTCTTTAGATAGGTAGGAAGATAAGAATATGTAATAATACTGCTATAGCTGTATTCTATAAGGTAATAAGCAGTATTAAAAAACAGTAAAAATCAAGGAAAGGGCTAGGTATTAACTGGCTTATATAAGTATTAAACCTATTTTATATTAGTAGTTATATAAATATAAAAGCAGTAAATATATATAACTTACTAAGTCTTTTAACTAAGTTGCATTATATATAGTTTAACTAGGCAATAGGATAATATAAGCTATACTATTTAGAAATGTATTAGGCTAGTTAGGCATTATTAGAGAATAAATAAGCTTTTTTACAGTTATTGCAGAAGTAGTACCTATAGCATTATAAATAATAATATTATGCTTTAAGAGTTCCTTTAGTAGAGGTTAATAATGTATCTTTACTATATATAAATAGGCTAGAACTGGGTTCTTATCTGTATATAATTAGGTTCTTAGCTAGGTGCTAGTAGTATTTAAGCTAGGTTATAATAGGGTTTAAACTGTAATTATATATAGTAGCTAATAGAATAGAAACTAGGTTCTCTCTGCTATAGCTTAATAATAGACTTAATATTAGCATTTATATTAAGTTAATATAATTAATTGCTTTATACTAGATAAAAAGGGAAAATTAAATTATTATTTCTAATATATTAAGTAGCTTACTTTATATTCTAGTAGAATAATTAAAGACTCTTTAGTTAGCTTAAAGATATCTTTATTTTAAGTAAATTATTACTAATTATTCTACTTTTATAGCAATTTAAGCAGCATAAAGACTATATTCTCTTTATATTATAAAAGTATAAAATAAGAATTACCTATTACTAATATTAAGTTAATTATTTACTTTTAATATATTAATATAAATCCTTTATAAGATTTTATATTAACTTTTATTTTATTTCTCTTTCTTTTAACTTATATATATTATAAACTGTATTATTATTAATTAAATTTAAGTTTTATTTTTATTATAAGAAGTATTATATATAAGGTAAAGCTAGATAAAACCCTAATATAACCTAGATAGAAACCCCTTTAATCTCTTACTACTTATTACTAGAAAACCTTATTTAATACTACTATATATAAAAATTATCTAGTTTTATATAGATAAAAGATACTTCTGTAAGACTAGTATTACTTGTGGCAATCTTGAAAAAACCCTGGTTAAAAGTGGGGTTTACATTCTGACCTTTTTTAGATTACACGCCGAGGGTATACGTGGGCTCTGGCCCAGCTGGCCTTGGTGCCTCGCGTCGCGTGTGCAAGCACGTTAAGGCACCTTCGGCCGGCTCCCATGCCTGCAAGCTCGTAAGGTAAGCAGGTAAGGTAAGGTAAGGTAGCGACGATCCTCGACAGTCCAACCTCACTCACGATGGACCATTTCGGACCTTGATGCAGGCGGCACAGCAGAGCACGTAACCCTACGATGGCCTATAATGAACGTTATGTCTGACCTTCCCTAGGTACACTCGACCTTGGTGTCGTGTTGTGTTGCCTCTGCTGACCAGTCGCTCGCCACTGTAAATCACCTTGTAAAAAACAAGGCCTCGGAATCCACACAACACGGAACCCAAGTCTGCGCCCTCTCCTCCAGCCCAGACGGCGCACTCCCGCAAACTCTGATGCCTCTCAGGCCTCATTTGCAAGTGCCTACCTAGGCAAAAGTATGTATTCTTTGCTGTTGTATATTTGATCGCTTGCGTTAATCAGGAGCAATTCTTTATCCTTGACCATGATGCATCCTGTCATCGGATGAAGCATTTGATTTGATTACCTTAGGTAGTGTAAGTAGCTGGTGTTCATAAACTGAGGCCAAATGGTGCTGCATACTTCCCGGTGCAACTCTACCAAAACCTAGGTACCTACGTATTACCTACAGACTGCGAGATCTGCGCCATCAAGCTAATGTACTGTACAGAACTCCTATTCGATCTCTATTAGGAGTTCTACTTTGTACGCTTTTCATACCTACCTGCGCAAGAACATCTCGACCCACCCATTTCAAGTAGAGCACTCATTTCCACCCTCCTTTTTTCCTTTATTTTTCATCACCATCCATTTAGGTATCTTGGGAAACCTGACCAAAAACAGAGGTATTTCTTGAGCGGTGATACCATATATCCATACCCTGTAGCAGCTGTAGCCCCCTAAAACGATTCATGGCCACCTCCATGGTTCTAAAAAGTGATTACTTGTATTGGGTGTGGAACAAAGATCGGTTTAACTCCTTGCCCCCTGTCTCTGAGACCAGCTTCTCTCAGAACAGAGTGCCCTTTACCCTGATACCTCTGGACTGTGTCCGTCTCACCTGAACCAAATTCGACACTTGAACTTGGTCTCGATCTGGTCGCATTTGACTCGCCGTTTGAGCCCCTTCTTCTCCACGTCTTTCGTACTTCTTCTTCTCGGCAAATCGTTCCACTAAGGCGGTTATCGATCTATTCCAGTAATTCGACTGCCGGCGCCAGGCTTGGTTCCCGCCTTTGTTTCTGCTTGTTAAGGTTGTCTTTTTGTTCTTGGCTTCGCCTTGCCCTGTCTTTGTTTCTCACGCTCCACCTGTGAGGCCAGAGGCGAAGAGGGTACCGGCCGATGGGCTCGAGAGGTTAGAACTGTGTTGCGTCACATTTTGGTTCAATTCGAACTAGTCAAAGTCCAGGCTTCAGTTCAGATATTTTCTCTTTTTCTGCTTTTCATCGGGTCTTTCCTTACCCCAATCCCAGGGCTTCCATTAGCAGTGAATATATCTCTCGCCTCATCCTTTCTAATCTCTTCCTCGTTGCATTACACTATCACCCGGGCTGTCTGCATTTTGTGCGTTACTGTGCTGCCATACCTACCGGACTTGCACTCACACTTGCGCTACTGTACACTGCAATCGCTCCTCCTCCGCTTGCAGCCACGCTCGCAGATCTTCTCCTTCCTGCCCCGGACCCGGTTACCGCGACTGTCGGTGCCCTTGCCCTGTCTTTGGGTCTTCCCTTATCCTTCCCTAGTCCTTCCATTCTCCGACCAGGGTCAGACACCTTCTGCGTGCCGCTAAGCAGGTCTCGCTCGTACTGCTGGACATACAGTAGGCAACTCGTACCTTGAACCAACCTAGACTGGTAAGCTAAACCATTGTTCCAGCGCACGCGTGCTCTGTTCTGGTCCTGCCTGTAGTGTTGGTTGTGCTGTACTGTACTGTCTTCAGTCCAGTCCAGTTCGTCCGTCCGTACTTTCCTTCTCACTACCTGTGAATCCAACCCTCAATCCGACGTCCTTCCTTGCCTCTTTTCCTTCTTCTTTTCATCCCCTGGCCCTTCCTATTCCTTGGTGGCTCTTTCCATCTTGGCTCAATCCGAGTCCAGATTCCGAGTCCTCTTGTCCCCTCCATTTACAATCCATCGCGCTTCTCCCTCCTGCGCCATCATTTTTCAAATCCCTCTTGTCTTCTGCGCATTTACCACGTCTTTCGCGACATCCTCCTCTTGCTTACCAGCTAATATCCGCCCCTCGTCTCTCAGCCTCGACTGAATTTTCTAATTGTACGAACCCTGTCGCCAACCGACTGCTCCCGCCCGCCGCGACGCCAGTCTGACAGCCTGTCCGACCCTCCCAGCAGAAAACACCATTCGTCTGTACTACGGAACTAGGTTCATTGAATCAACTCAAACTCGACAATATCGCATACGAACTTCTCGAGACGAACCAGCATCACGGGCCCCTATCTCTCAATCCAAACACCCCTTGCTAGCCACAAACCCGTATGTCGTGTGGCCATTGAGTCAATTCTTTTGGGCTGCTTCGCGACAATTGTGTTTTCAATTACGACCTCGAAATTCTATCCTACTCTGCTCTCATCCAACGTTCGAGGCTCGATCGGCTCGCTCTTTGAGATAATTTGGTCTCCGGCATTTCGTGAGGCTATTTGGTCCCGGTAAATCGCTTTATCTTGGTACAAATACTCAACTGCCCGAAGGGCTACGGTGCTCCAGTCGCGAGACTGGTAGCTCTCCATGAGCACCATGGACCGCGCCGCCTGTCACGTTATTTACGTCAATCGCAATGTCAGCGAAAATGGATTGATTCACAACACTTCTGGCGACAGCACATCCGATTGGGCAACGGATGAGGCTCGTCACGTCGTACAACCTCTGCTAGATGCCTTCGGAGACGGTTCGTTCTTGCGTTATGGCGTCGCCATGAGTCATTTCCCCACTCACTAACACATTATCCAGTTCACGTTTGTGCATCTGGAGGTGCCTGCTTAACAAAATTATTCGAATTACAAGAGGGTTCAATGCTTGACCTGAAGCCAACACTGGTTCTCCTTGATACGCCAAACGATGACCCAGTACCTGAAGCGCGGAGAAGGGCGTCGTCACCTTCTCCGTCATGTAGTTCTTCCAACGGAAATGTCGACATCCACACACCCGACGAAGCACTGTACGGTCTGGGACTGCTGCAAAAAATCATCACCGAAGCGCATTTGCGCGGTATGTCTAAACTCGTTGTACCGATTCCGGTGATAAGCAATTCCGAGGCAGGTCACCCCACAACCAACGGACAGATGACCGACGGCACAGCTGAGCAGAAGCCTTTGCCATTGGGATCGCTTGACACAAATCGTCAACTCATTAGGAGGTGCCTAGATCTGGGGGCAGTCGACGTCATAATTTGTCCAATGAGCACCAAATGTATTACAAGCCTGGAAATCTGTGCCTATCGGGCTCACAGAGATGCCGCCAAGGAACAGTCAACCCTGCTGGAAATTAGACAAGGTCGAAAACGGTCGTGGGTGGGAGTCAACGAAGAGAAGCCCTTCGCATACCTTCGTGAAGCCATGGTATCCGGCCTGATGAAAGGAATATGCCGTTTAGGCACCAGTGACGACCAAATCAACAATGCTCATGTGGCCGTCTCTTCGGAACGACAATCTGCCATTGCTGAGGCAATAGGAAGTTGGCGCTTCTGCGCTCACTCATTCACCGATGATGAGTTGTTGGTGGCCGCGATGGACATGTTTAGACATGCCTTGTCTATGCCAGAACTTGAGCGATGGCGGATACATGCAGGTACGTTGTACTGTTTTGGGTTGGTGTCGGTTGCCCGCATACTGACTCAGCTTCAGATCAACTAATCAGCTTCCTTGTTGCTTGTCGTGCTGCATACAATAGCTTCGTACCTTACCACAATTTCCGCCATGTTGTGGATGTACTACAAGCTACCTTCAATTTCCTGGTACATATCGGTGCCCTGTCGCCGTATCCTTCGGGTACCGAATCCCGTCCCATGCCAGAGAAGTCGCCTATGGCTTCTCTCATAACTCCGTTTGAAGCGTTGACGCTTCTCATCACTGCTATTGGACATGACGTCGGACACCCTGGCGTGAACAACGGTTTTCTTGTGACACTAAATGCTCCCCTAGCACAGTTATACAACGATCGATCTGTTTTGGAATCGTTCCATTGCGCAGCTTACTCGCAGATTCTTCGACGATACTGGCCCTCTGCATTCGAAGACACAAAGATGCGTAACCTGATGATTAGCTCTATATTGGCTACGGATATGGGCTTGCATTTCGACTACATGAAGAAGCTCGGAGATGTTCAAGAACGACTTCAAGCTAACAATAGCGCCGACGGCTGGAATGGTCGGCAAATTGAAGAGAACAAGTCTCTTGCTTGTTCGTTACTCATCAAATGTGCTGATATTAGCAACGTGGTATGTCTCCTCCTTGTTAATGATATTATGGTGTCACCAGCTAAAATCGCAAATCTAGGCACGAAACCATGAAATAGCTTTGAAGTGGACTTACATTCTCTCAGAAGAGTTCTCCCGACAAGCTTCGATGGAGAGTGAGCTGAGCATCCCTTCATCACTTATGACACCGCCCAAGCAAGACATGACTTCACTGGCTAAAGGCCAACTCGGCTTTATGAATCTTTTTGCCACCCCTCTATTCCAAGGCGTCGCCGACATCATGCCCGCTATGCAGTACACTGTCGACGAGCTTGAGATGAATAAGAGTCTCTTCGAGCTTAAGCTTCAACAAGAGAAAGAAAAGCAACCCCTAGATGACCCAATCAGGAGACGTCTTCTGAAGGAAGGTACATTTTCCCCAAGGACCATGAGCTTTGCTGTACCACAAGAGGAGGAGAAGGAGGAGAAGAGAGATATGACACCTCTGTTCGAGGCGTTGGATCGCGGATCGGACACGACCCCTGTAGGGAACGGCGAACTACCCATGCCACGCCCAGAAAGGGATGACTTATCGCCGGCCGACAGTCAGAGGACAATGGGACTATCAGCCGCAAACGGTGTAGCTGGTGACCACAGGGGATCGAACGGATCAGCTTCAACATTTGATGCGGTTAGAGAATTGGCCAACAGTGATCCGTTTCAGACACAAACGAGAAGGGATTCAGCGAAGCAACGATCCAGCGAGACGACAGATGGGAGTGTTTCTGGGGCTTGCTCGGGAGATTGGGCTTCACAAGTGACAAGCGCTACAACGGGCAAGATGCCGATGTCACCAAGCACACGTGGTACGAGTATCGTGAGCGGAGATTCGACTGAACATGCCGTTGGAATTCCTAAGATCAACGTCGACTCTGCAAGTTTGAAAGACAGCTTAGGAACCCTTCGCCAGGATAGCTCACCTATCGATGACGAAACAAGGTCCGATGCGAGCACGACAGGTGGAAGCATCGGCAGGGCTGAGGGCAAGTCGCTACGAAAGAAAACAAGCAGGTTCAGGATAAAGGATCTTCCCTTTTTCAGAAGGCACAAAGGCACGAATTCTCCGTCTACTGCAGACATGACTGGATGAGGTATTACAGCACTCATCAGCCAGGAGTGAAAAGAGGGGCGTGGTCAATTTATGCTTCAATGACGTGCTCATGAAGCTGGAGAGAGGCAATCCAGAACGACGAATGAGTTGAGGTGATTCTGGCTGAATATTGTGTGTTCTATAAGTTTTGTTTTGGGGGAAGGTGTTGGTCTATGTTGCTCTAATGATTGCAGTATATACGTGTACAATATCGACGTGTGGACGGATGGACGGTGTGTCTGCTCAGAAGTCCAAGGAATGGGGGTCCAAATCAGCATCTCGAGTCAGAATGCATCTCCGAAGGAACGGAGAAACGGACAGGGCTACTGGCGTTGGCGCAAGGCAAGGTTGGGACGGTGACGAAAGCAATGTATCAAAATTAAAGAGGACGGTGGGGCATGGGAAAGGGTTTATTTGGTTGTCTTGGCTCGAGTATATGGTATGGGTTGGGTATGTGGTATACGGCATAGGATGATGGACGTAGTGTTGGTGTTGAGTATGGCTGCGAGGCTATGATTGCACACAAGCTGTCACATGAGATGAGATACATTGTTCAATGATGAACTATTTCGAAGCCTTAACAAAATATCGGTTCTTTATGCTTGCTGATGGCCTCGCTTCGCTGGCTCGGAGTCCATGCCTACAAGCGACTGTACCGAGAGAAGAAACGTGTAGGACCCCATGTCGGCCGCATATTTCCTGTTCAATGAGATGGGTAATAAATACGTACTAAAAGGTCGATTTTCATGTGGTAATTGACTTGAGAGAAGGGTTGCAGCTAGGCATTATACGACTAAATCCCGAAGACAAAATGGTGAAAGATGATTGCTCAGAATTCCCGAGTCTCCCTGACGACCCTTGTTTACATGGCCCTTAGGGCGCACATGGGACCCGTTGGTCTACCGAATCTGCATTCTAGAACCGTCACGGATCCTCTGGAAGAGCTTCATTGGAGTCTATGTGGCCTTAGTCTGCGGGTATGAGTGGTGTTCGTAGTGAGAGACTGGAGGACCAAGATCAAGTGTGCAGTTGGGATGGTACATGAGAATCTCAACTAGCCGAAACTTAGGGAGCAAGAAATCTTTTGACATGAAATCAGAATACCAAAATAACCTCGCGTAAAGGCCTTCTAAGATACACCTAACTTACCTAATTCTTTCCCTTACTTAGGATGAGGATACCGGATTTTCTTGCCCCCCCTAGCTGGATGCAACTTTCAGGATGAACAGGTTGGCAGCATGTGCGGACTGTTAGTGTCGTCAATAAATGATTTAATTTCATGACAAAAACCTTGATAACTTTATAAGACGTCTTAAATGGGTTGTGGTAATTGGCATATTCGAAGTCATGGATGACAGGACACATCTCAGTTTCCAGCAGCCCCTGCCTGCTGCGTTGAAGACTTACATACACAGTACTGCAGCGAAAAGGCACAATTACTGGGTTGGTAGCCGTCCAATCAGAAGTCATACTGATTATCAACACCAGCCAGTAGAAACTCCAATACCGAAGGCACAGGGAGGAGGTTCATGGCCTCGCTCCCATTTCCGGCTATGTCAAGGCCGTTCGAGAAGCCCTCGCCGTATGAAAGACCCTGGTGCACACCGAAGTCGAAATTAAAGCCGTATGCTGGTCCAGGTACTGGGGCAGAAGATGGCTGAAGAGTTGATGGAGCATCGCCCATGATACTGGAGACACCTAGAGGATCAGGGCGCAGCGAAAACTCAGAAACGCCCGTACAAGTAGTCGGAGACTCTTGACTTTGCTGAATGTTACGATCTTCAGATGATCCTTGTACATGCCCTCTCTGTCTCTTTTTCCACATAGCCCGTTCCTCAAACAGTCGCAGTAGACTCTTGGCATATATCCAATACTGTGATATATCTCGGAGTGTGTGGATAAGAGAGTCAAACATGCGGGATGACTTTGCAGCAATGAGAGGATTGGGAGAGTTGAGCTCACTGGCAACATGCAGTAGGCTGGTGAAAAGAACATGGACGGAAGGCAACCATAGATTGCATAACGAATTCCTTGAGCGGAGAGATTCAAATATAGAGTTTATCGCTACAACAGCATCGCCACAGATGCTGTGATCTGTGGTAGAGTGAGGTGAAACTTGGTTCGGATCTTGATGAGGTGGAGGTCGGTGGAGAAGGATAAGAAAATTGTGATACGAGAGGTGAAGAGTTGCTTGCCAAGTGTCCGGGTCGGAGTGCGGGATTTGGAGGCTTTGCGGCAGTTGGGTTATGAACTCAGCAAGTTCCTCATCAGCTTCCTTAGTTGCCGCTGCTCTATCGGCTTCTGTGGCTCGTAAGGCTACACGTCGTCTCATGGCCTTGGAGAAGATGACGCACAGTTTTGTATGCTCGATGGCGAAAGTTGGGTTGCCATGAGGAATGCCTTGAAAATGACTTTCGTCGAGCATTGGGGTGTCCGACTCTTCTAGGTTTCTTGAACATGTTACGATGGGGATGGTCAAAAGACTTTTCGTACTCACATTGCTTGCGGTCGACCAAACGAAGCCGAAACCATGACGTCAAACTGAAATAGACACCACCAGAGCCGGACCCATTGACGTTTGTCTATGGTGTTCAGGGTACTGGCACGGGCGTCCCGGTGCATGCCCATTCCAAAGGCAGTGCGGGCCCCGATTCCGATCCAGTGCCATGAGTTATCAACAATATCTTCGAGGTTGTCACACTGCCATGTCAATAGGAGAGCAACCTGGAGGTACGTCTCACGGTGCTGCTCGAAGCGGTAGTCGAAGAGCGTTTTGGCTCTACGGAAGAAGGTATAAGTGCTGGCCCTACAGTCTTCTCGGGTCGAGGAGAGTACATGGGCGCCGACGAGGAATATGGCGTTCAACAGTGGTAAGGACACTAGTTTCGGAACATCAGAGCCATTGTAGCTTGTCATGAATTCATCCTCATCAACGATTGGAAACCCTGGATTGACGTGGGCGAAATACGCTGTGACAAGCTCATCAGCCAAGGCTTTAGGGGGTAACTTTAGAGCTTCTTCAGGGACTGAAGGAACCTTTCTCGCAAGTCTACGCGTCCCAAAGTGCAACACGTCCTTTTGATCCCTTCGTAGAGCTCTGTGGCGCACGAGATGGTTGAGGTTTGAGAACTCGGTGCCGATAAAGTAGAGGCGTTCAGAACGCGAGATCTCGCCGACTTTTGGTAAGTCTTGGCCGATAAAGTCAGCTAGATTGCGAGTCTCGTAAGTTTCCTCGTTCTCGCCAGAGTCATGCATCGTTGAGGGAGAGTCGTGCTGATAATGGCCAGTGCTTGAACTTGGTCGCGCAATCGGATCCATGGTCACTTCCGGCCAGAGCGCTGCCGTTGCTCTGGGTGTCGCAGGAGCTGTGAGGCATTGCGGTTGCTGTCGCTGATGCTGCTGGCGATGACAATTTGGCTGAGGCTGAGGCTGTTGAGAAGAATGACGAGGCTGGAGGGGGACGGGGCTGGGACGAGAATTAGATGCACGAGATGATCTCGTCTTTTTCTTCTCGTATATTGTGCAGTTGGGCTTGTTTTGGATCCGGCAGTGAGAGCAGGGTGTGCCCTTTTCAAGGATATCACAACGGACTTTGCGTTGGTGGCAAGCTATGCACGCTCTTCCATCTAGTGTTATGTATTAGCTGAAGGTGTAAACAAAAGATGATTGGTGATATTCTCAACGGGGTATCATGAACATACTGGTTCGCCGTCTAGTAACAGCTTGTTGAGCATTGCCAGCTGGAGGAGTATCACGCCTTTCGGTGGGCATTGTGATCTCGGTGCCTTAGTAGGTATAGGTCGTATTCTATTGTAGGCCCTTTTCGCCGAGAAGAATACTTCCGATTCGGTTGTTACGAAGTCACAAAAGTTCATGCCAACCTGGAAAAGTTCGAGAAGAAGTTTAGGTAGTGTTCTTCGGAGGGGACGAGAATAGGTACCTTAGGTACCTACTGGCAGTGTGGATCGTGCCTGCTGTATTTCGTTCTCACCTGTTAAAAAGAGGAAGCATCGACTCCCAATCATGGACTGCAGGCACTCACTACCTACCGTACCGACTTTAGTAGGTCCTCAAGGTACTAAACCCACCTTAAGTTTAGGTACTAGGTACTAAGGTATGAAGGTGTTCTTTCCAAGGTAGGTACCTACCGTATGCAGAGATTTATAATCGCATCTCCTTTTAGGTACAGCCTTCTTTTCCTAAGGTACCTAGGTAACTCTGCCGCGCACAGACGAGCTTTCTGTACACCCAAAGCAAATCGGCCGACAATCCGATCGAGTTTCTGTAGTACGCCCTTGCCTCGGAGAAGATTAGAAACTAAGTAAGGTACAGGCCTCAGGGGTCTGTTTTGTTAAATTCGGTACATCATCCACATGGTGTGCACACCATCTTCAGAGTATAGATACTTCGCCACAAGGGATTTTAGCCGTATTTTTCGTCAATTTGAAGTACCT